>VYZU01020301.1:13099-36323 GCA_013401355.1 Ceyx cyanopectus | reverse complement strand
TTCTTTGGCCTTAGGGAGGGCAGACCTTGGGAAAGAGGTCCCAGAGCTGGATGTCCCACATCCATCTACCTGCTACACAGCTCTTCTCTTGCTTTGCCAGGTAATTACATCTTTCTCTCACCTACTTTAGGTGTAGGCATCTCACTCTGGTGGCTGAGGCTCAAGGTGCTGAGTCCCACCCTGAGCAAATGCTCTGGCTGCAATCTCCAGTGTGTTTGCAATGTACAGGCTGCTTCTCTGGTTTTTCTGCTCCCCAAAGTAACAGCTGTAGCTGTCACCCTGCAGATACCTTGGGTTTTATGTGTAGATAAATGTCTGTTCCCTGCTTTGCATCTAACTGCCATCATGTGGGTACTGAGAGCAGAATATCCCCCAGTTTCAAGTACCTGCATTAGCTTGACTTTGCATGGAAATATGATTAGTTGTAATGAGAATTTGGGATTCAATGAAGGTGAGGTAGCTTAATGGTGAGAATTTAGTGCACTTTTGCAATCTGATTATCTTAAAATGTCTCAACTTACAGCTTTTGCAAAGAGGCATAATGGACCTTATTCAATGAGTTTGCTTAATCAGGTGTTACTTGAGGAGAAATATTGCCCTTCTTCTCAAAAGAAAAGATTATGTTTCCATGAAGTTTCCCCTCCTTTTTCAAGCTGTGCAGAGCTACTTGAAAAACAAAATAAACCAGAAGAAAAAAATAACACAACTGAAAAAAAATTAAGCACGTTGTCAGTCTCCTTCTACATTAACTGCGCAAAGGTTTAAATGCCACAGTCCAGCCTCAGACATTCAGACTGATTAAACTGTGTCAGAAGGTGGGAAAGATCCCATCCTGACCAGGTGGTCCTGGTGGACATGGGGGACTGGCTGTGCCATTTCAGAAAGCAAAACAAGCCTGGCATGATGGAACCACAAGAATCCAGAGTGGGTGATGTTCTGGGTACCACTGTGCCACTGCCCAGTTTGCAGCCTGCCATCCCCTGCCCCTCTGGGGGGGCTCTGTCTGCCCAGTCCCTGTGCCACACACACAGCTCTGGTTTTGCAAACTGGAGCTTCCAGGGATTGGCTTGGCTGGCACCGTCCTTAACAAGCTTGTTTTAGTCTATTACTTCAAATTAATTTTTTAAGCCTAGAGCATTAGAGAGTAAGTCTGCTGGGGCTGCACTTGGAAAGCCAAGTCTGAGGGCTAGACTATGAACTAAAAACAGCACATAAGGGAAGAAAATTGCCTAAAGGAAACATCCTGCTGTTGGAATAACAGGCAAGAGGTGGGAGGAGACCAGTTGAAATAACCCTTGTTAAAGAAAAAAAAAAAAAAAGGACTAAAAAAGAAGGTGTATCAAAACTGGGAAAAGGGTTCAAAGGTTCAGATCCTTCTTGCTAGAACTCAAACAGGCTCTGCCAATTTTAGCCTGTCCTCCACATTTTTCTTGTCACAGTGGTTGGATTTTGAGAAGTACTGCTAAAAAAAAAATTGCAGATGCTTTAGGGATTGTGCCCTGTCCATGGGCAGCTCCACACTGGGGGGCAGGGGAAGCTGTGGTGGCTTCTCCATCACTCCTCTGACACCCCTTGGGTGGTGTGTGGCAGGGAAGTGCCATTTTGGGGACAGCTTTGTGCACCCACTAAGCATTGCCAGACAAATTCTGAGCTCCCAGGACATTCCCAAAAGGGGACAAGCTTTGTTGTCAGGTGGAAAAGACTAACAAAGCAGATGTGACCACCAGGAGCTGGTTGTAAATGCTCTCAGATTGGATGTGCTGGATTCTTTTCCTTCTGATTTCTGGACTTTCACATCTCATTTTTTTGCTCAATTTCTACAAAGTAAATCATTATTTCTGAGCTTCCTCTGGAGCTCCAAGATCTGGATCCTTAAAGGAAATACCATCTAATACCACGAGGCTTGTGCTATCTCTGAGGAACAGCAAGGCTGAGTTTAAAAGTCTGCCCAGAGCTGTGGTCAAACCCCAAGACTTCAAGGAGCCCCCTCAGGTGTGAGCAGAGCAGATAGTGATTTGTGATTTTTGGACTTCATATGCAGCTGAAATGTTGTCAGCACCACTTCAGCCTTTCCCCTGAGTCCTGGTTTGGCTGGGACAGAACCCTGGGCTCACCATGGTCTGCAGACCCTGAGCAATTGGAGTCAGCCAGGGCAGCTGCCCAAGTGGCTCCAGCTGTGACCCATCCCATCAGTGCCAGGCTGAGGAAAAAGGGGGAATTTTGCAGGGGGTGGAGGCTCCTGCTTGGGCTCCTCTGGTCTCTTCATTCCTCCCTCCTCTTCATCCTCTCGGTGCTGAGGTTGCTCTCCTGTTTGTTGTGACCACTGCACGTCCCCTAGGGTGAGTACAGCTTTATACACTTTCTGGTGGTGTTAGTTTGGCTGTTTCATTCCATCTGTTTGCTTTTCAAGCAGTGAGTCTCCTCTGCTTTTCCTCATCCCCCTTCCCTGCTGGGGAGGGGTCACCAGGGGATCCAGACCTGCTGCAGAGTAGCTCCAGACAGGAGCTGAAGACAGGGGCTTTGTTCCTCTGCCTTGCACTGCAGATCATTTTATCTTTCTCTGCTGGGCATTTTGCCTCTAGTTCTCCAGGACTGGGTTGGATTAGAGATCTTCTGCTTTCAAATGAATTCCTGCATCCTTATGCTGAAGTTGTTTTCCCTCTGTAATGAATTTCCCTTCACTAGGTGAGGCACATCACATATGTCATTTTTACCAGGTCAAAAGCACCAACTGAGACTCAACAGTAAGTCCCTCTCAAAGCAAGGAGGGGGAGCCTGAACTCATGCAGCCAAAAAACTAAATATGAAATGAAACACCATTGAAATGACCAGAACCTGGTAAGATTTCTAGTCTAATCTGACCACAAAATCCTCTTAGAAGAGCAGTGTGAGGAGCTGCATCCATCCTGCCCTGGGTGCCCCTCTGTGGGAGGAGCAGAGCAGCCCCATGAAGGTGTGTGGTGTGTGCACAGCCCCTTCTCATGGGTGCTGCTCCCCCTACCAAGGGTTACATGGGAATCAGCTTGCTGTCAATGGAGTGATCTCCACCTTTAATTCCTTCTCTACCAACCGACTGTGTTTAAAGCAGGACAGAAATAATTTTTCCCTAAAGCAGTTGAAGAGAATAAGTGGTGAATATTGCTGCTAGATCCATTCTGAAATCGTGTTTAACAGCATCACTGCTGCTCAACCTCCTTTCTCTCTGCACCCCCAGAAAAAGAAGCCCGTTTGAGGATGCAAACCATCATTGAAACACCGAGGGGGTGAAAAAAAAAAATCTCTTTCCAACTGCTCTGTTGCTAGCATTGTGTGGCTACGGCAAAAAAACACATACTAGTGAGTTGGAATCGTATCATCCTGAGCATCTGCACTACTCCTCCTTGGAGAGTGCATACTAATCATCTCTCTTCATGGTCAGTAACCACATAAGGACAACACCAGACGATGCCAGTGGTTTTGGTCCTGTAGCATTTATATGCTTTCCTGCAAAGACAGTCATGCCAGATAATATTCGTCAACCTTGTCTTTGGTCTTCTCTCTTGATTGAGGCAGATGTTTATTTTCCATCTGCACTATATGTCAGTGCAACTGCAGCCTTCAGCTGGCAAAGGGTGCTGGGAATATTACGAGGCCATCCCATAAGCTGCTGGAGAGATTACTCCTGCGAATAAAATCAGTTTATGGCTAAAAACATTTATTCTTCATTTTGATAAGCCCTTAACAAATGAAAATTTGCTTCCTTACACTTTTGCCAAGCACGGGGCCATGTTTGTTTGCAGCTATATGGGTCACGGAGGATTCCCAGCTGTTAGGCAGAGTCAGTTGTGCATTGCTGCACTCGACAACATCTGTTTCACAAAAACAGTATCCAGCTTTTAGCGCTCAAATGGAGGTTATACCATATGCCAGCAGACCACTTAGTTTTTACCTTGGGAACCAACTTTACACTAGTCAAGGTAACAGAGGAAGTACTGAGTATTTAAATGATACCAGGCTTCAGTCACATCTTCGTGTGCTCTTGTCATTTCCAACTATATATAGTAAAATTAGTTCCGAGCGTATACCGCAAGCTGTTCCTCTCTTTAATTATTAACTGGAAGAAAGTTTGTTTGCAAAACAGCTAAAATGTTTTTTGTGATAGGCTCTGATGTTGGAAGTGGTGCCATAAGATGCTTCTGCAAATACAGAACCTTGTTAAAATGTCAAATAATATCAGCTATCAAGAAAGGCAGACGAGGCTGAATACCCTTTAAGTAGCGAGCGGGATGCCTGGCTCTGCTGCTCAGGATGGTTTCCATTGTGATTTATGCTGGGCTACCAACTGCTGCCTTTCCCCTCCTCTGCTTTGAATCACTTCATGGCTCTCTAGAAAGAAAGTTTTCAAAATCCTCATCCTTGACAGCAACAGATCAATCAGATGAAAGGAAACGCCCCTGATAGGTGAATGATCCTCTCAGGAGGGTACCAAGGAATTTAATGCCCTTCCTGGGGGCAGGAGCACATTGCATGGTGTTATACTGATGTATTTACCATCCAGCAAAGCACCTTTGTTTGCTGATGGTTCATTTCTAACACCAATGTTTTGTTGCAAGTGGCACGTGGATTAAATTGGGTGTGTGCTCCAGCTTCTAGTGGGTTAGACAAACCACATCACTGCTAAGGTGGATTATGAAGTGCATGGCTTGGATTCTGTTAACAAGATAAAATTTACTTGCAGACAATTGACTGCAGTGGAATTAATCTTCATTGAAATGATGCAGAAAGGCAGTCGTGGTACTATAGACCATTTTCCTCTAGATTCCATCCTTACTTTGGAAAACTGAAGGATAAGGTGAGTCAGGCTGCACTAATAATCATTTACATTTATTTCCCTGCTGGTATATGACCAACTAACAGGTTCATGTCAGCAAGTAGATTATTTCTGCCAAGTAATAAATTCACTTGGCCCATTGCAACTCTTCCGTGAGCATTGCTTGTGCATTGGACACGTTGAATCTGATTTTGCCTGGTTTTTTACTTACCTGCTGAGTTTCCCAGACTCAGGTTCCTCTTGCTCCCTTCTAAAGTAGGATCTAGACCACCATCCCTCTTCCCTGGCTGGCCATGGTTCTCTAATAGATTTCTTAACAGATAGACAGGTCCAAACTGGTCTAGGAAAACTTCCCAGAGAGGAATTGCATCCATTTAGACCACATCAGGACTTGGTCTCTAGCTGTGGCTTTGGTTGTTTTGTTCTTGGTTTGTACTCCCTGCACTCAGGTATGTAACTGAGTTCCTCCTGCAACAACATTTACTCAAATCATGGGTGGAAAATTGAGTTTTCAGACCTCTGAGAAATAATCCAGCCAAGAACAATCTACTCAAAGGGCAAAACAGAATATTTAATGCATTGTAAAAAAAACAAGGAATCCTTCAAATTATTCTAACTCTTAGGATTAAAAAAAACAACCCTAAATGCTCTTATTTTGATTTTCTTTTTCTTCACCAATATTATTTGGGACATTGCCTTTCTGTAAGTGTGTACTATGCAAAGCATTAGTCTGTTCTTCCCTCAAGGGCTAAAAGGAGTTTTGGGTCTCCCATTTTTGTCACCAGCCATTGTCTGAATTTTCACACCTTCCACAAACTAAAACAGGGATTTTATTCATAAATATATTTATCAAATTCTTCATTTAGAAAATAAAGTAACCTTTGCAAATGTGGGAAGTAGATTCTTGCTTTATAGCTTTCATCTTAAAAAGCACCTTATTTTCCAAACAAAATATGGGAAATATTAGTGCTTTTATTTTTCAGCCTTCAGGGATGTCTGAGTTATTGGGAAATCTTCCCTTCTATTCATTATTGTTTGGCACCAGCTCTGCTTTGAAGCATTGGCCCCTGCCCCACTTGGGAAGCATCAGGCTTCGTGGGAATGAAAAGAATATGAAGATGCTTGGGTGCTGGGAATATTTGCTGTTCCAAATCAACCAGCAAGAGATGTCCCCTCCTCAATCCACGACCTCAGCACGGGATTTTTTTTGGACTGGTTGCCACCTAAGGCTTCTTATCATGATTTTCTGCTTCATGCCCCTTTCCCCTCTCCCCCCATTTAGAACTCTCCACTGGCTTTGCTGAAGCTCTCCCTGAGCTGACAAGTGAGCTTTTCTGAACACAATATCCTAAAACCCAAGCTGGTTTTCCAGGTGGGTTTTCCCAAGCTCTCGCAGCTCTCGTTAGAGTCAAGTTTTTACAGTTACATCTGTGCAAACAGTGAAAACAAATCGAGTGTAATGGCAGGGAGCTGGGGGGAGTTAAGTGCCCCTCTCCACCTGCCAAGGCCCAGATGTGGGAAATAACACGGCACAAAGACCCCCCCAAATATTGGGACAGAGCAGAATTATTGCTAGAGGAGGCTTTGGTGCTGTGCAAGTTTAATTTCTTAAAGCAGAATGTTTTCTGCAACTGTTGTTTTCGCTGCTGCAAAGCAGTTGTAGTGAACACGAGGGGAGATTTACAATGGAGATGCAACCAGGAGTGAGCAAAAATATCTGTTTGCAACGGGGGATGCCCATCAGGCACAGAGAGATGGGGAAGGTGTGCAACAACAGCAGGATTTATTGGATATGAATTAAGAGAAAGAAAAGTCTTCTCTGAAATGCCTGAGATGTTTTAACCATTTAACCATTTAAACAACCCTTTTTTACACCCATGTGTATATTCTGTGGTGTCCTTCAGACATGAGCTCTACTATCTATTTACCATGTAGAAAAGAAACCTTTTTCTGCTTGAGAATGTCATTTCTTCCTGATTTTTTTGGTGATAGAGTTAGTAGTTGGCTTTGTGACCCTCCTCTGCTCTTCACACACTTGTTTCTTAGACCTCAAATGTTATTTTATGCAATTTCTTCTCTGCTATGAAGATAATTCTTGTTATTGTTTAGATGTTTTTATCAAAGTCTTTATCAGTATTTTCTTCTGCTTTGCCAGTGTTTACATTTACAGTGCTAGAATTCATACATCAATTAATTTTTCTTCTTTGGACACTTCACCAGAAGAGTGTTTCCAGCAATCTGGAAAAGTTATTTTATTCCTAATTAACTCTCCTATTCTGAGTCTTCTCCCCTGATTCTTCCCCACTCCTTCAGGACAACTTATGTCTTGGTGCACACAGGTTTGTTTCTAAGTTATTTATTATAGATCCAATCGTTCAGAAATGCAGGGAATCTGTAAAGCACCAGCAAAGCAACTGGTTTGTAAAATAATTTAAAAATAATAATTATCTGGGTAATACAAGGCAGAATAGAGAAGGTGCTGTAATTTTAACTCTACCAACATCTGGAATGTTTGCCAATGCTTGGAATAACTGGGATGGATGGATGGAAAGGGTGAGTGAAAATATCAAAATGCCTTGTATTTACCTTCTGACAACAGTCTGCAGCTATTAAATCAAGTCTGGCAGTGGGAACAAGTACCCTTGGATTTCTTCAGGGAAATTTGCTTGTTTGGAAAAAAATAAATCAAATATTTACTATTTCGAGTATTAAGGGGGAAATAACTTGTTGGTCTAGGAAGAGTGAAATCCCATATGTAACAGAAATAATTTAAAAGCCCAGATTAAACCTTCTTTTGTTAGCTCTTACTGTAGCTGGATGAATTGGATGAGAAGCGTGTTTGGATTTCAGGTGTAAGATTTGCTTTCTGTCAAGGTACATCAGTCTCAGGATCTTTTTAAGAGGAGATATTTATCAAGCTGGAGTGTAGGTTTCAATCATCTCTGTCAGGGGAGGAGAGTGGAAATTGATTAAATATGAACAGAGGTGTGGGAAAAATATAGAAAAGGTCTTCCCATAGATACAGAAGTGTCCAGAAGTGACTCAGGTTTCGTTTATCATCAAGTGGTGTTGTTATTTATCATCAAGAAGGGAACACTCACAGACCTGACTAATAAGGACTGTACTCCACAAATAACAACTGAGACAAGGGAGGCTATTTGGAGAATAAGACACCACTAAATGTGCTTTAAAATGTGGCCTTGATTAGTGGGTAATGTGCAGCCAGGCAGATGCTCCTTGTTTGTTTTTAGCTCAGAAGGAGTTGGAAAAAGCAGAATATTTTGGAGCTGAGGAAAGATTTGCTTGTAGCTTTCAGTGGCTCAGGGCACATAGAGGCCCTTCTGCAGACACCTTATTGTGACTGAATGAATCCCACTCAGTTGCTTTTTCCCAGTTGAAAAAACTCCATAAACAAAACCAGGAGAACACCTAGTCCATGGAAATCTGTTCTTTTACCTCTAGCTCACTGATTTGAATGCAGGCTGAGAGAGCTCCTGGTCTAACAGCTGTTCAGTGACCTTCATGACATGCTTTGAGCCTTCAGATTTTGGGGTTTGCAAAGAAAAGCCTGAAAAAAAATCCCTTTTTTTTTGCCACCCACCTGCTCTGGTGGCACTGCCTGTGTGCTCGGGGTGTGTGCTCAGGCATGGCAAATGTGCTTTGGTTTTTTTCCTGTACCTCCTTGAAAACAAGCTCTTCAGGTAATTATTCTGCCAAGTGCAAGAATAGGGAGAAGAATACAAATTTACCTGGATCTTGCCAGCAAACTGTCTTGTCTAGAGCTTGCACCAGCCAGGAGAGCAGGAGACAGGGGCTTCCTCAACATGGATTTGCACTCAAGTCCTCTCCTGCCTCAATACCATTTTTTTTCAATGACAACTAAGACCTTTGTCCTGATTGATTTATTTATTTTTTTTTGAAAATAATTCATGGTTTAGCCCCCAGTTGCATCAAATTTGCATCTCTGACTGCTGCTGACAGCTGAACTCTGGGGAGACTCTGCTGACCACAGAGCTGAGGGCGAAGCTGGGGACGCAGAGTTCTCTGTTCTGAGCATCTGGCTCAGGAACAACAGCCCAGAGGAAAAACAGCTTGAGGAGATGTTGCAGGAGCCACGAGAAAACCTCTCAGCTCTAGGAATCATGATGCACAATCTGAGCACCTTCCTCTCTCTCCATCTCAGAGTCTTACCTGAGAAATCCACACCCCAAGAGTCTTGGCTTTACATGTACTGGAGATGCCCTGAACCCCACTGTGTGCTTGGCTGTGGCAAATGCCTTTGGGGGTGCCAGGGATTCTGGCAGCAGAGAAAAACCCTGAGGTGTCCAGCAGAAATCTTCTTGTGCCTGTGCACCAGTGCAGGTGAGGGGCTGGGCTGCTGGGAAGCAGCTCTGCAGGGAAGGACCTGGCAGTTCACTGAGCCAGTGATGTGCCCTTGGGGCCAAGAAGGCAAATTGTCTCCTGGGGTGCACTCAGAGTGCACACAACAGGTCAGGGGAGGTTCTTCTCTGCCCTAGTGAGGCCACCTCTGCAGTACTGGGATTTCCACTTTGAGAGACTGGGAAATACTGGGGAGTCCAATAGAAGATTGGGGCACCAACTGGAACCCAGGAGGTTCCAGCTGAGCTGGAGGAGAAACTTCTTTGGTGTGATGGTGTCAGAGTCTTGCCCAGAGAGGTTGTGGAGTCTCCTCTGGAGAGATTCCAACCCCCCTGGCCACTGCACTGCTGGGCCCTGCTCTGGGTGACCCTGCTGGGGCTAAGGGTGTCACCAGATGATCCCCAGAGCTCCCTTCCATCCCCACCATGCTGAGATTCTGTGTTTTCAAGGACTGTAGGCATTGAGTGGGCAGGGGGTGCAAATGCAGCAGGAGCTGTAGGCTGAAGCAGTGTGATTGGAGGTGAAGTGCCAGACAGGTTGGTCAGTTTTATTTTTTATTTTATTTTTTATTTTATTTTTAATTTAATTTAATTTAATNTTTATTTATTTATTTATTTATTTATTTATTTTTTTCCTTATGCCAAGGACCCTCCCAGGTGCTCCAGGTTATTTTGGGGAGTCTGCAGACTCACTGCCTACTGAAGAAGTTTACATTCTCCTCTCAGTTTCCAGGGGATGATTCTGTGTGCCTGGCATGACTAGAAACCAGTAAAAGGATTAAAAATGCAACTTCCCTTAAAACATTGATAGCCAATCTGTACCCGCCGAGTTCAATGGCTAATTGACTTTGACTTTTGGAGGGTTACATAACTCTCCATTTTCCATTTGCAATGCTATTTGAGGAGATCACCTGCAGGTCTGAGTGGGCAGAGCCCACCACACAGCAGTGATAATCTATCTGTTGTGTCTGGGAAGCAAAGTCAGAGTTGCACAAGTCAGACAAGTTACCAAATGCTTGCAGTGTCGTGTTGAAATGTTCTGATTACGAAAGCATTTATAATATAATGACAGTGTCATGAAATCTTGGGTACCTGTTTATACCACACGTGGCCACCCTGGGAATCCCAGGAGTCAAGAGCTGGTTTCTTCAGGCAGTGAGACTTCGCAGACACCCAGAATTGGATGTTTTGTTGTCTTGAGGCTGAAGCTGATGACTAAGGAGGAGAGAATTCTGTTAAACCCCCATTGCTGGTGTTGACCAAAGGTGCCCAACCCCCCCTGTGAGTGCAGAGACACAAGCAGGGGAGGTGGAACTTGTACCAGCTGCAGGGGTAGATCCCCCAGAGCAAAGGTAGGAAGGGGGAGGTGGCTGGCAAAAGGCATTCCAGAAATCTGGGTAATAAAAACATTTCCAGCCATAACCTTAACATAATAATGCTGCTGTTCATCGGGCATTCCAGCCAATAGCTCCTGCTCTGTCCCATTGCATCATACACTTGCATCCCACTGGTAATGACTTGTTCTTTGAATTGCAATTAACCTATTTAAGACCAATTAAGAAACAGATCTTGAATAGGCCTGCAGTATTACAGCTCAGTACTCACAGAAGATGACAATGATGTTTTAATTAAATATGGGAGCAAAAGGTCTCAAACTGAAGCTTACAGCTAACTAAGCAGCAGTCATTTGGTTAGTGAACAGGCAAGGAGCTTTATGGTCTCCTTCCACATGGTTCATCCTCCATAGCTCTCAAGTTTGCTTAAGGCTAAATAGCTTTCCTAATCTATTATTGTGCAGGAGCAGAGCCTCCCACCTCCCCCCCTCTTTTCTCCAGATCTGGGTTTGGTGTGTTTGAACAAACTACACTAATCCCTTGGCTTTTGCAGGGCAAGAGCATTGCTGATAAAGTGATTTCATTTAGGCAAATGAACTCTGTTAGCTCCATGAAAGATTGAACACTGTTATCTTACGCCGGGGCGTGCAAAAGTCTCCTAAGTGCAAAATGCACATCGAGGGGCAATTTCACATGGAAAAACTCCTGATAGCAGAAGAGCTGGTTAATATTTCTGAATTATTAAGTCTGACAGCGTAATCACACTCTTTTGTTGTCGAGGCTGTTGCTACCAGATGTTTAATGCACAGGAAAATGTGGCAGTGTAATAGGATGTGCTTTAAGGAAGCACAGTTTTGGAAAATGAAGAAACTACTTGGGGTAATTTAAAGCATAAAAACAGATGCTGCAACTTGGAGCTGCTGCAGTTTGCACTAAAGTGGAAGCTTTGCCTCAGCAACCCGTGGATATTCCCTGCCATTTGCTCTCCTGGCTGCAGAGCTGGCTGCAGTTGCTGTGGACAGGTAGGTTGGGGTCTCAGTGTTGCTGCCACTGGTGTGGCACTTGGTTATAGTCACTGCTCAGTTGGAGGAGGGATTGTTCCTGCTGTCCTAGGGCAGGTTGTTCTCCTCTGCTGGTTGTTTAGCACACGACCACCACAGGACTGGATTAAAACATTGGCTGCAACCTTCTTCCTAGTGCAGGATTGGATTTGAAGTCTTGCAGGTATTTCAGGGACACCTGTGGGTGATGGGACAAGAGGAACTGGCCTCCAGTTGCACCAGGGGAGGTTGAAGTTGGATATTGGAAAAAATTTTGTCCCCACAAGGGTTGTCCAGAGTTGTCCCAGGGCAGGGGTGGAGTCCCTGTGACCCCTGGAGGGGCTTCCAAGCCCTGGAGCTGTGGTGCTGAGGGCCATGGGGCAGTGGTGCCCTGGCAGTGCTGGGGGAACAGTTGGACTCGGTGACCTCAAAAGCCTTTTCCAACTAAAATGATTCTGATTCCATCATTACTTGCTCATCACTGTTTCCCAGAGTATGCCAAAGATTCGGGATCAGCTCGTGGGCATGAGATTGCCCCACTATCTCATTTCACAGTAAAATAAGCTTCCCTCCTCTTCCATTGCACAATCTGCTAATATATTTTTTGTAAACAGATGTGTAGTAGACAGCTGTTGTGTTTTAGAACCAGCTGAGAAAACCAGGCTCCTCCATGGAGTAAATAAACAGATGAAATGTTAGATGTAGAACCACTTCTGTCAGAGCATGCTGGTGGGGACACAGCTCCTTGTGGCTCTTCTTCCCAGTTCACATCCCTCTTCTGGAAACCAGAGCAATGCCAGCACATGGGAGTGGAAAGCATGAGCCATCCCCTATCAGTCTGTAGATCACTAGCTTAGCTCCTACAAATATAATGTAATAATAATTCAGCTTTGGAGAGCGTTGGTGCAAACTGCACTGACGGGAACGGGGATTTCAGCAGGAAGCAGAAAGAAGTGTTCTCATCTCAACCAAGAACTCCCACTCCTCAAAATCCTCCTGACTCACCACAGGATTGCAAGAGATTTTCCTGCTTCCAGTCACTTCTCAGAAGCTCTGTCAAGCCTGTGCTCATTTTTGTTAATACAATTGGGAAATTCTCTCTTTGACCTTCTCTTTGGGGAGGGTGGGTGAAACTGTAAAGGCAGATCTGTTTCTGCATAGATGAATAGAATTCATCCAGGGCTAGTGAATTGAGGAGATTATTGAAATGCACTGAATTCTTTTTTCCTTGAGATGCATACTTGGAAAAAACCTCTTAAATCTCCCCACGAGCTCTGTGCAAATCAATGGGCTCTGATGGAAACCACCCTCAGGAGGAAGGACCACTAAAAATACCCTGAAGCTGAAGTTGTGATGATGCCTCTGCTCGGAGCAGCAGCTCCACGTAGCAGGAGTGTTCTGTGCAGCTTCCCTACCCCCAGCTGCACTGTTCAAGGGTACAGATGTCTGGTGAGCCAGGCTGGCTCTGCAGAGCACTTGGTTCATTCCCCAAAAGATCTGCTGCTCGAGGACTCGGTGTCAAGATAACTTACCTTGCTCTGCTTGCTATGCCTCGGGAGGCTGAGAGAGCTGCTGCTCCCAAGAGATTTCATAAGAGATGTGTTTTTCAGGAGTCTGTTTAAAGTCAGCTGGTTTTCCCTTGTTCCCCTGCAAGAGGACTGTTTCTGACAGTATTTATCTGTTTCCAGAAGGTTTAGGTGGCTGTGCCTGCTGTATTGATCACAGGGGCAGGTCCTGAGCTCAGGCTGGAGTCAAATGGAATCCCTCTGGATCTAAAGCAGGGTGCTGAAGCTCAGAGCACAGCCCGTGGTTGTGCTGGATGTGAAGCTGCTCAGAGATGCACATCAGGGGGACTCCTTCAGTGTTCTCACTGTGATTTGTGCACGGTGCACAAATCCTCCTGCCTTCTTTATTGTTGCCCTGCTCTTTGGTTCAAACCTTTCCGAGAGATCAAGGAGTTGGATTAACCTTCCACAGCCTCCCATTTATTTCAAAGGCTTTTTAAAGCTCAGCTGCAGGCAGAGTTTGTTTAGAAATGGACAGTGACAACACTAACCAGTCCTGACAAATTCTCCCAACTCAGAAAAACAAACCAACCAACCTGTCTGAATGTTTATGGTGAAACCAAGGTGAGAGGGTAAATGCTCTGTGCCAAGCTTGGAGCAGCAGTTCCAAGGTCGTCCTCAGAGAGCAGGTTTGGAACGTGTCTCATCACTTTTTGGAGCAACAAGAGGTGCAGGAGCAAGGGGAGCAGAAAAACACTGGGAATTTGGAGGAGAAAGACTGCAGGCAATCATCCAGGGTGGGATTCAGCTCTGTTAAGACACCTTTGGTAGGTGTTTACATCTGCTTTGGTGTCTGCCTCCCTTGACCATAACAGGCTTTTAAGTACCTAAAATATTCGTAGACATCTTCATATTCATCTTTTCCCATTAAGATGCATTCCCTAGAGAAGCTTAAGGCAGTTCACATGCTTGCATAAAGACCTGAAAATGTGAACATGTTTAAAATAACTGCTGTTGTTGGGAGAACTTTTTGCTCAAAGCAATTGTAAATCTTTCTTACGGTGGATTTGTCTTTGGGAGCAACTCAAGCACGTTGTTCCTCGAGCATTTTGCTAAAGCACTGTGCATGGGTGAGAACATGTGACACTGTGGGTGACAACTTGGACTGCCCAGGGCAGGGTGGAGTCCCTGTGACCCCTGGAGGGGTTTCCAAGCCCTGGAGCTGTGGTGCTGAGGGCCATGGGGCAGTGGTGCCCTGGCAGGGCTGGGTTAATAATTGGACTCAATGATCTCGAAGGTCTCTTCCAAACAAAACCATCCTGTGAATCTCTGTTATCAAATTGTTCATTTCATATTCGAGTTGGATAAAATGACCCTTAGAAGTATTTGTGCTGCTGTAGATTTGGGTGGTTATATATAACTAATAGAATGTGATTAATATGGAACAAAGATATAAATATGGTGACTTTCAAAATTTAGTGCTATTCCTGGGAGACCTTCTGGGGGTCTGTCATTACTTCAAGGAGCCTGTCAGGAAGATGGGGACAGACTTTTGAGCTGGGCCTGTTGGGACAGCACAAGGGGTGATGGTTTAAACTCAAAGAGAGAGATTTAGATGGAGAGAAGGAAGGTTTTTTGGCACTGAGGGTGGCAGAGCCCATCCCAGGCTGCCCAGAGAGGTGGTGGCTGCCCCAGCCCTGGCAGCATCCCAGGGGAGGTTGGGGGGGCTCTGAGCACCCTGCTCTAGTTGAGATATCCCTGCTCCCTGCTGGGGAGTGAGCTGGGTGACATTTAAAGGTCCCTTCCAACCCAGCCTGTGATCCTCTTCTCCTAGTTTCTCATCTGCAGCAGTGCCTGTGAGAATAAGGGAGCAGGGCACGTTCAGAGGCTGCTGATAAACAGAGAGGATAGTCCTCAAGGTTCTTCATTAGTGAAGAAAACATCCCATTTCCAGCTAGCACTTCCACTGAACGTGGTAGGCCATCTGCTCAGGAGGCATTTGGTTTCATTTCAGACACAACTGGCTTCAGCCCATCTCCAGCAGTCAATAAAAAAGAAAAGTTTCTAAAAAAACGAATTAGCATCCCAAAACACAAATCACTTTTTTTTTTTCCCAAATCCTGTGCTAAAGTTTCCAAGCAGTGCAGTGGGTGAGCATGTGTGCAAACCTCTGCAGGCTGCTGAGGGGGGAGATGATCCCATTGTAGCTCTCCGAGGCCACTTATATTTTAATTTTAATACAGCACTATTAAAATCTATATCCATTCTCTGGTTTTGTTAGTCACTGCTGAAAAGGACTCGTGTTCAGTTTCAACAGCCAGATTTAACAATTGCTTTTCTTTTTCAGGTGGCAGCAATTCTATGGATGCAGCAAAAAGGGAGGTGGAACCCAAGGGGACACAGGTTCTGTCTGCACGGTGGCACAGCCTGAACACTCACAGTTGGGTAAGTTTACACCAAATATTTGATTTAAATTTCCCTTACTGACTTCTGGACGTGATGAAAAATGATTGTTTTGGGTAGTCTGGAGTCAAATGCTGTGTCTTGCTGAATCTCTCTTACCTCATAGTCAAAATAAACTCTCAAACTCGCCATGTTGCCAATAAATCACAAAATACTTTGGTTTATTGTCTGTTAAAAGCGAATTGGAGACATTTGAATTTTATTTAGCAATCTGTCACATCATTCCCTGAGTGTTTCCTTAGGAAAACACTCCGTGGGAAGATGGACACCATTGTGGTGGAGAAAATATTTTCCTAAGGCTTGACTTTCTGTAAACTTTAAGGACAACATTTTAAGATTCAGAGAAGGAAAAAAATAACCCTTCACTCCTGCACATATTTTACTGCTTTCAAAGTTGTTGAGAGGGGAATTTGTCAAGGTATCCATTTTATTTTAATAGGTGATGGAATAATATGCTATTTTCCAGCAGGTGAATAATTACACCATTACACTTTTCTGCTTCATGAAGATTTCCCCTGACTTTGGGAGGAGTTCAAGATGTGAAAGACTCCCAGGCTCAAGCCCTTGGTGTTGTTTTCTGAGCTGAAGCAGTGTCTGTTACAAGCACAAAATTCCCAGCAGATGCTCCTCACTATGTCATTTAACTTAAGCAGTCTCACAGTTGGAGTTTAATGAGACTGTTCAGGCTTTTAAAGCTAAGCCTGTGCTTAAGTGATGCACTGGATGAAAACCAGCTTTTTTTTTTTTCCCTAAGACATCTATAAAAGTTTAAGTTGTATTTTTCATTATAGGATTTGATGGTTGATAGTGATGCTTAAGTAATCTGACAAACAGATTCTTTAAGCAAATTAATTTTGATCCTCCTCCAAAGCCCAAGCACTAGGCTAGAAATCTAACTGTGAATTGAAATCACAGTTTCACAGACAGGTCTGGGTGGGGAGGGACCTTTCCAGCTCATCCATCAACAATTTCTTCCTTCTTTCTGGTCTCAATCTCCCTCTTTTAGTTTAAATCCATCACTCCTTGTCCTGTCCCAACAGGCCCTGCTCAAATTCTGTCCCCATCCTTCTACCAGCTCTGAAAGGCCCCCAGAGGTCTCCCCAGAACCTTCTCTTCTCCAGGCTGAACCCCCTCAGTTCTCTTTGAGTGAGGCTCAAGAAGCACAAAATTTATCAGGAATTTGGTACCACTAATTCAGTATTTTTATTTATTTAAGTTAATTGCGATTCACCTAGGAAAAAAAAACCCAACATGGGCTTCTAGGAAAAACTCCAACATAGCATCAGAGAAATGTAATTATGTGTAACAGAAATGAATAGAGAATTCATTTGAGCTGATAGTGCTGTCATTATGCTTTCAGCCAGCCTGTGCCATGGAATATCAAATGGTGTCTGAGGCGACAGAGAATTCTGCAAGTTATCACAAAAAGCAATAGGAAAGAGTTGCTTTTCAATTAAATGGGACCTTATCCAAAAGGAGGAAGGAAATATGACAATTTATATTCTGAATGTATACAAGGTGGAGATTTGCAGGGGCCTGTTAAATACAAATCTCACCATTTAGTGCTCGTGACTGTCATGCCAGACACCTTAGAGGATGCTGCACCTGGTTACTGACCTTCACAGGTTCTCCTGCAAGCACAGGAGCAGGGTGCTTCTGGCTGCAGCAAGGGGAAAGAAATGAAGCCACAGGTCACCCAGAAGGTGAGGCTGGGGATGCTGGACTGGAGGGGATGGGTAGGTGGAGGTGGAAACAGCCCTGTGCTTCTGGAAGCAGAAACCACCTGTGCTCTGCAAAGAGAAAGGGCTGAAACACCAAGCAGAGGCACCTGGCAGGGGGAAAAAAACCCAGAGGATTTAGGGTTGGAAATAGGAAAAAACACTCCCTTTAGGCTGAGGTGAAAATCAAACCCTTGCTCCGTGGAGAAATGGTGTTTCATCAGGGAAATGTCTGGTCCCACTCACCACCAATTTTTCTTCCTCAACCAAGATGAATGTTTTTGAAGGTAAACAGTAATTTTCCTTTTTTAAAGCCTTCTTTCTGGTTTAGGAGGTTTTGGGTGTGTTCTCACTGCTGTTTGCAGTAGCCATCAGTTGCTCAGTGCTTGTGCATCCACCTCAGCCTCATTCTCCCTATTTTTTTGGTTAAACCACTGACATCTGCATCCTGTAACATGTTGTTTTGGCTCCTCCAACGTCTGCAGAGTAGAAATCAAACTATGAGGCAGACATTTAAATTAAAACGTGGACAAGCCCACAAATTCAAACACATCCCCCCCCCAAGGGTGACTATTCAGCCAGGAGCATGTATTCAGAAAATATTTTTTAAACCAAACCATTTTTGATCAGCAAGATACAAAGTACTATCAGCTGGACAAGTGATGCAGTAAGTTAACCCCCAAATTTATCACATTTAAAGGCAGGGCTTAAAAAACCTGTGGCACTAATGTATCAGATATTGTTGTCCAGAAGCTAATGGGAAAGAAAAACTGGTTGTGCAGTTAGTGCCTTGGGAATCCCTGTCAGCTGGAGGCTAAGGCAGCAGAATTTAGAGATGCTGTGACTGAGTCATGTTATTCAAATCACATTTCACTCCTTAAAAGCCTCCTTCTGCACTTGGATCTGCTCAGCACCACCCCACCTTGTCTGCTCTAACAGGACAGCCTGTGAGCTGTGCAGTTTAGGTCTAGCTGCCTTCTGAAGCCTTTTTCTTCTATTTTTTTTTAATCTATCTTTAATCTGCAGTTGCCTTGTTTTGCAGCAGTTAGAACTCCTGCCATAAATGATTCATCATTTCAAAGTGACAGCCCAGCCAGTGATTTTTCTTTTGTTTGTGGCTGTCTTTCCTGCATTTCCTTGTGTGGGGCTTCAGAAATGGCTGTGGGTGGGTTCCCAGCTGCACAGCAGCCCGTGGTGTTACTGTCCCTGATGACAAACCTGTCTGGATTTTACTGTCTCCCTTTCTACTGCTTCTGCTCTCTTTTTGGCTCATATAACATTCTTACATCACAGCCAAACAATAATACACTTGCTAATAGCTCTGGGATTTTTCATCTCACTTGGCTAACTGGGTACTCTTAAGACTTTTCCATTTGCCAGTCAGGATATTTCACCCTATTGCTGACTCATCCTGTAACAGACAGGTTTGTGAGAGCTGCATTTTTTATGTTCCCATTCATGCTTTTTGCTTTTTTTTTCTCATCTCTTCTAATTTGTGCTGTAGCTGTGTTCAGTACTCCAGGGAAATGTAAACTCTCCAGATGTTGTTTATATGCATACACCTGCCAGTTAATGAGTTAATACGTGGTATTTGTTTTTATAGTAGTACAAACACTTTGCAGTTGCCCCAAATATTTGTTGCTAGCAAAGGCTGCACTATTCCCAAGGCACGTGAAACTGAGTTACAGCAGTGAAAAAAGAAAATGTACATTTTACAAAGGCAGCTCTTGGGAAGTTAGGAAATCCCATCCTTGCCCATCCTTTCTGTGCTTCCCCAGGGTCACTTTTTGACCCAAATCCCTTCCTCCTTCACTACTGAGACACAGGCTGCAAACTGTAGGAACCATCTCTGTGGTTTTGACCTCAGTCCTCTCAGCTTCTCCTCTCCCCTACTGTCATTCCCACTCATTTCCAATTCCACCTCTCTTCTTGGATTTCACCCTTGAGTCATGTCACAATTCCACAGTTAATCTCTCCACTGAGGTGGTGTCAGTTCTGTCAGTACTCCTGCTCCTCAAAACCTCCCCTGTTCTTACTCCCTTCTTCTCCCCTCCTTTCCTTTGGTTCCCAGATTTGCTCGTTCACCCCCAGTTTCCACTCACATTCCTAATACTCCTTATTTCCCTCCCTGGCTCCCCATTCACAATCTCTTTGCCCACATCCCCCTGCCACTCTAGACCTCTCTCAGCAATTTTTTTTCCCCCTGATACGAGTCTGTGTGTTGGTGCATGTGACAGGTATGTGCTTGGCATGTCACTCCGTGTGACAGGGGCTGACATGTGCAGGACTTCTCCCTCCTCTCAGCCTGGGGTGATGTTCAGAGCTGGTAGTGATGGCCAGAGGAGAGGCTGTGCCACAAAAGCATTCAGTGCAGATTGATCTCGAGGGTGAGAACACAAAGTGAGAATCAAATGTACTGGTCTTCAATCCAGCAAGTGAGATCGGGGAGGTTTGTAGCCTTTCAGTCCTACTCTTAAATCACCACACTTCCCTTTGCCTGTATTCCAGCAGGAAGGGAGACTGGGAGCAGGGAACAAAAAGGCTTTTTAGTTTCCTTGCCCTGAATTCAGCCCGATCTCTATTAGCTCAAAGTCTCACTTCCAGAGAAAACAGCTGCTGAGCTGAGAACTGGAAGCAGACCCAGTTCCAGAGGCATCTTCGTGGAATTAAGCTCCAAAGGTCCAGCGGGTCAGCAGAGTATACAAAACCTCTCTTCTTGTGGGGCTTATAACCTAAATAAATTTGGACAGATTATCTCTGACACGAAGGTTAATGTGTTGACCCCTTTTCAAAGCCTGATGCCACTGCCATTTCTCAGAATCACTAAAAATGTTAGCACGGGTGTTGGGTTTTTTTTTTTTCCCCTTGGTATTGTTCACAGAAATGCACAGAGTCTTCTGGCTGAAATACTTCATGTGCATTTAAACTGAAGACAAGAATGGACTTGCAGTATTGCAACTGCAACCAGAAAAACAAGGCTTGTGCTGTCGCTTAGAACACATCATCTCCCTGGTGTTCCAGTGATGGAGAATCTGCTCCTGTCTAAGCCTGGGAGCTGAAAAAACAATCTTTGTGCACATGAAAGCTACCCAGCAGAATAGGCATTTGCCCATGTGCTGCATATAGCTGAAGCACACTGTGATGTGTAACATAGAGTACAGATTGCAGCCTATACGGCTCGGAGTTTATTTTGAGTCTTCTGCATTTTCATAAGAAAAAAAAAAAAAAAAAGATCTATATCATCTTACAACATTGGCAGTACAAAACATACACACAGTATGCATTTTGAACTGTAGCATATGTACAGAATGTTCACAATTTAAACAGGAGAAACGTAGCTGAGCATCTATCTATCTATCTATCTATCTATCTATCTATCTATCTATCTATCTATCTATCCATCTATATATATCTATCTATCGATATATCGATATATATCTAGTCTGGCTACCAGGGTATTAGAAACCTCTCTGAAATCTTTGCTATCTTGGAAATGCAAAGCCCTCCAAGCTTATCTTAGGAATTCCCCATCCCTCCCCCCAACCCAGTGTCCAGATCTCTCTGCAAATGCCATCACCTCTCTCCACCCTGCAGTTGCTTCTGGCTGTCTTCTGAGCTCAGGAACTGACCTTGAAGAAATTTGCCAAGGAGAAAATACTACTGTCATAAAGCAACAGCAATGACACCCCACCAGTAAGGATAATAGCTCAGCTGCCTTTCCCAGGCTGCTCAGAGAGGTTGTGGAGTCTCCTTCTCTGGAGAGATCCCAACCCCCCTGGACACTGCCCTGCTGGGCCCTGCTCTGGGTGACCCTGCTGGGGCAGGAGGGTGGCATCAAATGATCCCCAGAGGCCCCTTCCCACCCCTACCCTATGTGTAGACAAATGTATTATAATTTTAATTGTGTATATTATGTGCAAATCCAGCTGGACCTTCACTGAGTCAGTTGATGAAACACCACATTTCACCAGGTTCATCCTTCTAACACTTAGAGAGCTGAGAATAAATGAACCCATCCTCTGGCTTTCTAAAGGGTGGACACAGAAGAGCACACAGAACTCCAAGGGTACTTAAGATTTGAAACTCACATTATTTCCCTGTATTTTAAACTCACAGCCCTGGTGTGGTGGGTTTTGGTCTGTGGGGGGGTTTCTTCATCTGCAGTTGATCTCAGGCAAGCATTTAAAGACTTAGGAATGTTGGTGTAACCCTCCTCGTGCCCTCTGCACTGATCTTCTCCATGTTTTGGTATTTCCAGATGGGATAAGGGGCTGCTCTAGCTGCCAGAGCTGTTTAATTGTAGCCATACACTTCATTCTTATTATGCTGAAGTGAAACACTAGATCTTCACAGCAGAGGTCACTGGTAAAATGAGTGATTACACTGCACAATGTCTTACAGCACAATGATTCTCAGTTCTAAATTACTACTTTTCCAAGAATTAGCAGCATCAGTAGCTAAGAAACCCCTTGGGATTCCCAAGCTGGGGATTTCAAATGCAGTTCCCTGAAAAAAAACCCTACAGAGCTGTGAGTAAAACATGAGTTTCTCTTATGGTTTCCCTCTGTGCAGTGTATTGCACAATAAGGGTGTCTGCTTGGATTTTTTTTTGTCTTCTGGAAGGACAGCTGATGGTTTCAGAACAGTAGTGACCAGATCCTGAGACAGAATTTTTTTCTCTGATTAATCCTGTTGCATTTGGAGTATTTCACTGAAATCAACAGGATTGTGTGAGGAAGAAAGACACACAGCTCTGCCAACTAAAACCCTCAGATGTGAGTCAGGCCTGGGAAGATCTGCTCAAGGCTGGAAGGATTTTCAGCTAATTGGCTTTTTTATCTGCTAAGATACATTTGGGTCTCTACAACTCAGACAAAACTTACAACAGAAACCCTGAGTGTTGTAGAACCGGTTTCCCAGATGAAATGAACGTATAAAACACTAAATATTGTGAAATATTTGGAGTTTTCAGAGCACTGCATGCAGCTGAGAGTGTGTAAGGTACCTGAGCTTGACAACCATTGCGGGAAAAGACATTTTAACTTGTGTCCAACCTAAACCTCCCCTGGTGCAACTTGAGGAAGGCTCTTCTTGTCCAGTTGCTTGTCCTGGAGAGAAAATACCAAGCCCATCTGTCTCCAACCCCTTTGAAATCGTTGTAGGGAGCTTGTGGAGTTGTGGATGCCCCACGGCACAACATCAACACCCAACCTTCACTATTTTTATACCTCATTTATTTCACCTCAGGTAAAACTTCTGGGTTGTGTGTTCAGTTGGATTTTTTTTTTCTTGTAGTGGGTGGTTTTTTTTCTTTTTAAGCAGGATAGATACATCAGGTGCTTGTGCCAGAACCCGAGGGAGGCCAAAGGGCCACCAGAGCTCCCAGCTGGCTCCACCATCACGACCCGAGCCCGGGGCTGCGGGGAGGGCTCTACAGGGGCTGGGAGGGCGGGGATGACCCGGGTAACCCCCTCCTCCATCTCCATCCCGGGACGGAGCCTTTCCCGGTCGGCGGGACCCTCCCCGCAGCGGGCGCTCCCCGGGGAGGAGCCGCTGGGGTCGCCTCGGTCCCGCTCGCCAAGTCCGGCTGGGAGCGGCCAAACCCAACCCCCCGTGCTCGGAGGTGGGCGGGGAGGCCCGGCTGGGCTCGGCTGGGCTCGGCCGGCTTCTTCTCCCGCAGCGGAGCGGGAGGGCCGGGCCAAACTTTCCACCCCGCCGGCGAAGCTGCGGCGGCGGCGGCCGCCGAGCCCGGAGCGCTGCCCGCGATGGGCCCCGACACGCTGCCCTTCGGCACCTACGGAGGAGCTGCAGCCGCCGCCCTGCTGCTCTGGGCCGTGTGCGTGCTCTGCAGGAGGAAAAGGTACCGGGGTACGGTGGGAGGGTTTTTGGGGGGGGGGGTGCCGCATTCCATCACGGCCGCGCTTCAGCCCCTCCGCGATGCCAGCAGCGCCGGGAAGGGCGATAAACCCCCGGCA
>VYZU01020301.1:0-11918 GCA_013401355.1 Ceyx cyanopectus | reverse complement strand
GGCTCTACAGGGGCTGGGAGGGCGGGGATGACCCGGGTAACCCCCTCCTCCATCTCCATCCCGGGACGGAGCCTTTCCCGGTCGGCGGGACCCTCCCCGCAGCGGGCGCTCCCCGGGGAGGAGCCGCTGGGGTCGCCTCGGTCCCGCTCGCCAAGTCCGGCTGGGAGCGGCCAAACCCAACCCCCCGTGCTCGGAGGTGGGCGGGGAGGCCCGGCTGGGCTCGGCTGGGCTCGGCCGGCTTCTTCTCCCGCAGCGGAGCGGGAGGGCCGGGCCAAACTTTCCACCCCGCCGGCGAAGCTGCGGCGGCGGCGGCCGCCGAGCCCGGAGCGCTGCCCGCGATGGGCCCCGACACGCTGCCCTTCGGCACCTACGGAGGAGCTGCAGCCGCCGCCCTGCTGCTCTGGGCCGTGTGCGTGCTCTGCAGGAGGAAAAGGTACCGGGGTACGGTGGGGGGGTTTTTGGGGGGGGGGTGCCGCATTCCATCACGGCCGCGCTTCAGCCCCTCCGCGATGCCAGCAGAGCCGGGAAGGGCGATAAACTCCCGGCCACCGTTCCCCCGTCACCTCCCCGGGGCGCTGAGGCCTCTGCCGGCGGCGGTGGGGGCAGCGCGGGGGCCGCCGAGGGGCTGCGGGCGGAGGCGGCGGCTCCTACCCGGCCCGGGGGGTACCGGGGGAGGCGGGGCTGGCTCGGCCCGGGCGCTTCAACCCCGAGCTGCCAAAGCGCTTGGGGTGGCCCCCCGGCAGTCTGGAGAGGGAATGGAAGTGGTGCTTAAGTTTGCTTGAAAGCCTCAAGGCGTAGCTGAACGAGAATTGCGCCGAGTCCAAGGTGCGCTGCCCCGGGTCCGCCGGGGCGAGGTGGGCAAACGCTGCCGGGTTGCGACATCGACCCCCTCGGTGCGGGAGCAGCTGCTAGAACTTGGGTCGTGGAGGTTTTGCTGCTTGTTGTTGGTTTCTCCCATGGTGTTGCCTGTAGTTTCTTTCAGCCGGACCACCTGAAGGGTCACCCAGTGGTGGGATGCTGCAGGTAGAAGCTGTGGGGTCTTTTACAGACAGAGGAGCACTGGCTGGGACAATTCTTTCTGTTTCTCAGCAATATTTGCTTTTCTGAGTGCTTTCCTCTGGTAATTTTCCCTGGTGTTGCCAGTAATTGATGCTCTTCAGTGGTTGTTGCTCAGCTGTTGAAGAAATGTTTGTAAAGTCTTGTGGAGAAGGGGAGTGGTCACTATCGGTTGTCTATATATTTATAGATTGCTTGTTTATATATTTAACTGGCAGAATGAAGCACACAGCAAATACTAAATGTGGTTCTAAATCATAAACAGGCACTTTTCATCAGTATTAAAAGCTGGTTTTGGAAGGTGTAAACACTTAAAAGTGAAAAAAAAAAAAAGTAATTTCAATACTAGCCTCTAAAAAAGTCAGTCTTGCAATTTTTAGACCAATAACCCTAACTTTGGGACCACGTCTTGAGTAAACCAAGTAACACAAAAACAGTGAGAATTCTGATTTCAATCCCAGAAGGCATCTGGTGGCTGAAAACAGAGATGGATTCTTTCCACGAGGTCTGGTTTGGAACCATCATGAACAGGATTGGAGTTCGAGAGCCCAGCTCACCCTTCCAGTGAGACACCCATGCTGATGGTGTTCAGCTGGGGTCATCCCACAAGCCAAACAACTTGATTATTAGGGTTGTGGCTTCACCTTGCAGCTCAGGGCAAGGTCAGGCCAGTCACTTGGGCATCACTTTAGGGCTGGGAGCTGTTAGACTGGCTCAGGCAGGTGATAAAACTCTGTCTGTCATTAGTAAAAATCACATTAAAATTGTAAAAGGCTGAGTTTTTTAAAGTGGAAACAGGCGAAGCTCTTGTAAAGTTTTCAGCCAGGTGTGAGGTAGGGAGAAAAAATGGGTTATTTGATCTTGAGTTGTTTTCATAACCATTATGGCCGTAGAGTTAAGTCAGCTCTTGATAGAAAAATTGTTTAGATATTTATTTCTCCAAGAACCTTACAAAGAACCAGCCTGTGAGCAACTGGAATAAAAAGTGGGGAAAAAAACTTACCTGCTTCTATGTGGTACAGCCCTTGGTAGGAGGTGCTGGTCTTGCTGTCCTGCTCCAGTACAATGGAAATTGAATTTATTTAGCATAAAGGAGGCATTTGGAAACCAGTGGATGTTGGTGATTTACCCTGTCAATAAATGCACAGTTGTGGGTGTAGCTGGCACAGGGTCATGGATCACACCTGATGGACAGGTAGATGTGTGTGTAAGTAAATAAATTGAGGTCACTAAACTTGCACTAAAGGCTTGGTTTGCCTGGGTGATGCCTCTGTGCTGCTCACCCCAGGAGAAGCACAACCCCCGTGGCTCAGAGTTGCACCTCCAGGAGTGTGATGAGGGTTTGTACATCCCAGAGAAGAGAAATCCCCAAACCCACCCCTGGTGTTCCTTCAGCTGCTGCAGGATTTCACCTTCCTTGCTGTGAGGTGCTGCTGAGCACTCATTACTGGGGGAAAGCTGGCAGGACAGGTGGTGAGTTGACTTATTCTGCTGTTGCCTTTTTCTCTAGCGTGGTTGGGTGCTGTGATCTGGCACGTTGGGCAAGTTTTCTTGTTAAAAACATTTAGATCTACTCTTTGGAGGCAGCAAAGAAAGGAAGAGGAGTTTCCCTTTGCATCAGTGTTGATCATCCTGTGGCTGGTGGCAGTAATAACACAAAGGAAACTAATTGGAGGCTTTGCCAGGTTTCCTATCACAGATGGTGAAGAAACAGAAGTAGAACAAAAGTTTCCTTAATCACAGAAATTTTTATTTGGAGTTAAACTTCAGTGTCAAGTGAGCTCAGAGCCTTCTGCAGGCTGCAGAAAGATCTCCCTCGTCCTGGTTAATGAAGAAAATCCAGTTTGCTGGGGAGTGTTTTCTCCAGAGAGAGCCTCCTTTGTGCCTCCTCACAACAGTATTTCTGCTGTGGCAAAACCCAGTGGCTTCCTAGCCTGGAGTTTGCACAGATTATTCTCCTTTATCTTCATAAAACGTCTAAGTCAGCCCCAGCTTTAGGGTTTTTTTGTGGATTCCAACTGTTCCTGCAGTAGCTGTGCACAGTCTAGCAGAGCAGGAGATGAGACAGCAGGCAAAGCCAACTCCTGCTCATCTTCCAGCAGTGATGCTGCCCAAAGCTGGCAACAGTGGGCTGGCAGTGATCACAGATTGTAACCAGCAGTGTGGGGACAAGGCTGGGGACTCTCTGTGCCTCTGGGATGCTCTCCTTGTGAGGCAGATGTTGGTGCCAGGAACAGCCTCGGGCTGACCACAGATGAAAACCAGCAGCTCTGGGGAAGGGCACGGTGAAGTGGAACTAAGATAGTTGTGTGCGGGTTTATCCCTTGGAATTGGATCCTGCTGGCCTGGGGTTTGCATCCCAGAGTTTGTCAGAGAAAGGAGATACAAGCTGGAAATACTCAGGAGGGGTTTGTGTCCCTGTCCTGCTTTGAGTTACAGCTAATTCAGGGATTTCATGGTTGAGCCAACTCTCTTCTAACCCAACCTTGGGAGTCTGCTTGGAAAGTTCACACACTTCACACATGTGAGCCCCACAGATTAATGCAATTGTAAAAATTATTCCCTCTGCACCTTTGTAGGTTGATATTTGAATTATTCCGAGTGAGTTTCACCATCAGGGTTGCTTGTGAGCTGAGAGACAACACGTCCACATGAGAAGAATGATTTGATAAATTCCTCAGAGAGGATTTTGCTGTGGCCTGTTACTAATTCCAAGCCTTGTTGGAGCAAAGTGTGTTTAATTTTTCTCCTTTCTCCCATCCTCTGAAACACCTCCCAGTTTGCACAATCACGTTCATCTCGGATGCTTTTTTCCCAAAAAACTGCTCTCTTGAACCCAGATAGAGGTTGTTGAAAAGATTATGGATTTTTGTCTTTGCCTTCAAGAACATCTTATCCTTCTCTGTGACAAGCTGTGAGCTTGCTAACAGCTCTCTTACCAAGTGAATTGTAGTTCACAAGATGTCATCAGCCTGTCTCTTTTACCACTTCTGCTAATTTAGGCAATATGTTAAGGTAGTTTTCTGTTGGAGGGAACATCAGGAAGGACAGATAGAAGAATATCAGCAAAATCTAGACTTTCCCTTCTTACCTTGGCTTTCTCCACGAGGCCTTTTTCCCTTGGAGTTGTAGGGAGCATCTTTTGTTGAATGTCACTGTCCACTCTTGCTCCCCTCTGAGAAGATGAGGGCTGAGAACTGAGACAGTTTAAGGCAGCAAAGTAACAGTTCTGTTCCTTCAGTAGCCTCAAACCCCCTCTGCCTTTCTCACCATCACACACGAGGTTTTCTGTCAACTGCTCACTGCTGTGCCAAGATGTGCTGGAAGATTCTTTTGCTGCTTGATTCTTCTCTCAAGAGCTCAGTGAAGGTCGAGGAAGAGAAATTAAGCAAAACTCTGGACCTCTCAAGATGAGACTCCATTATTCTCTGGCTTTGGGCTTCTCTGACAGCACCAGCAGACCCAGAGAGCTGGCTCAAGACAGGTATTCCTTATTTTCTTGTTCCAGTGCTGCTTCTCATCCTCCTGCTGTGTCTCTCTAGCACACACATCTTGGGTTCTGCTTCCTCCCAAGGCTGTGAAGATGGCACTGAAGGTGACTCCTCTTGTAGCAGATCACAAACTTTCCCAATAATCCATGATTTACAGTGTTCTTTGCTGAAGGTACACTGCCACCTAGCAACAGTTTCCCTTCCCTCCCAGTCTTCTTGACCTACTTTGTCAGGGGTTGTTCAGCTGCAGTTTCTACCTGATCTGGTCTTGATTAGCACCCAGAGCCCATCCTTAGATTCCAGGTGAATATATTTGTGTGTGGGGAGGAGGTATTTTTAGTGGCACTAAGAATGACTCACTTGAGGCTTCTCACTAAAATGCAATGGGTTTTGCTTTTAGAGGGGTTTTGCCTTCAAGTGTTTTTCTGAAAAATGCCTTTAATATTTTTTTTTATTATTATTATTCTTTTTTTTCCCCCATTGAAGTGCTTGGGTTTGCTTTCCTCTCTTCATTACTCTTTGGAGGAATTAAAATTAAAGGGCGAGGATGAAAGGGAATTGCTTTCAGCTCTTTTTATTATTCCAGTGCAACATGAAGCATGGAGCATCCATCTAGAGCCCTGTACAAGGAAGGCCCAGAGCTTAGAGAGAGAACCAGGCCATTAACCCCTCTGCTCCTCCTCCAGGGGGCTAGTCCTGAAGGTGCTTGGGAAAACCCAAGCAAATACAGGCTGCTTCAAAAGTGAGATTCATGTTACTCCTCAATTTTAGAGCACTTTGGGTGGCAAATCTGAGCTGAAAAAGGAAAGGTTGGTGTGAAGGAAGGCACAAAGGGGCAAATAACCCTGGCATCCTCTTAGAGGAGCTAGGAGCTGCTTCTCCTCTAAGTGTGATGGCCAAAGTGGCCACTTGGTGTGTTTTGATGGTTGGTGATGTAACTCAGGCTGCACCAGCAGGAGCCCACAGGGCAGGATGAGTCCTGAGCCTCCTGGGACTCTGAGCCATGCAGGGAGGGTGGCTTTGGTGGGATGCAGAGGGTTGGGTGCTGCCCCATCTCCCACGCCTGCAGACTCCCCCTCAGTCCCCTCAGTGTAACTTGGATTTGATCTTGATTTACAGATAATGCAGCTGAATGCTTCCCAAGGCACTGGTGAGTGTTGCCAGAGAAGCTGAAAAAAAATTCTTCCATGGTATAACCACTTAACATGTGCTGAGGAACTGGTGCCTGCCTATTCCCTTTCTCCTGAATGCTGAAGCACAACATCTAGTTGCTGTTCCAAGCCAGAAATGCCACATTTGATTGCAATGTTCAGCTAAGCTGTTGGATCATGTCAGATGCTTGAGTGTTTTGCTCAGTTAGGAGAATTACAGTCCCATGTGAAATTGTTAGGGGATTTTTTTTTTTGATATTTTTTTTTTCAGACAAGTATTTTGATTAAGGAGTTGGGCAGAGCTTGTTTTGGAGGAGTAACAGAACTCAGGGCTCCATCCTCTCCCTCAGGGCACAGTCATGGCAGGGAGTGAGGGGAATAGAAGCAGAAAGAAACAGCTTCACTGCAGTGTTAATGCACTATAGGAAGCAAAGGAAAATCTCACAGTTCAGTTGGCAGTCTTGTCCTCTTTTATCCAAGTTTCATAGAGCTACTTGGTAGTGGAGCCAGGGTTGGAACTCATTCTGACTTCTAGTTTTGTGTTTTAACTTGCTGCCTTTCCTTTCCAATCTATGACATTATCAACTGCCTGGTAAAATAGCTTGCTTTTTTTTTCCCCAACCATGAGGCACATTTGGAATTCTGATTGAAAACTTCAGTAGTGTTCCTTTTCTTTCCCCACCATTCCCTCCAAGAAGAGAGTAGGTTTTCAGGCTAATATCCATTTGCACGCCGTCTGGGAGAATTTTGGCTGACTTGAGAGTCCCATAAAACAAAAGTTTTCCTCTTTACAAACCACATGGATCTTGGCTGTAGATCCTCAGTTCCTTTCTCCACAAACTGTTTTTAATGGTGCCAGATTCTTCTGTTTCTTCTCCTTGTTTGGCACATGTCAGGAAGGGAAAAAAAAAAGAATCTTGGCTCTGGTATAGAACATATCTTGTTTCCTCTTAGCTGCTCCTGCTTTCTATTCCTAATTCAAATCAGCAGAAAAATGCTATGGTTGTGGTTCTCGTGAGTGAATCTTGTCGTTTCCTAAGCAATATTCTAATGTGCTTAAAAAAAAGAAAGAATGCTCTCTCATCCCACAGGCCTGGTGGGAGTTGGTTCTAGCTGAATGCCACGGATCCATCCCAGTTGATTTGGGGAAGGTGGCTTGCTCCAGCCTTTGTGGAGGAGGAACAGAGCAGGAAAATGAAGCTAAAATAAGGTGTTAGTTACCTCTCTGGAAGATCTATTTTTGTTTCTGTAGGTACCAGTATTTGTAAACTCTTGCAGTGGATTCTTTTCCTTCCTTATTCCTTTCAAAAACTTCTGTTGGGTGGGATTTATTTCATTTTTTTTCCCAGCTTTTTCAGATGCCTGGGTTAGTTTTCAGCACAATAACTTGTTTTTTTGCTTATGTAGCAAATCTCCAAGCCCTACAGCTGAGGGTGAGGCAGGTTGCCAGAGCTTGCACTGCAGAGCTCCTGTGCCATTCCTTTGGAAAAAAAAAAAGGAGCAGCTGCATGAGAAGTGAAAATGCCTCTCAGTCCAGGAGTCATCCAAGAACCAACTGCAGGACACGATGAACCTGCAGAATGGGTATTTAAGCAAAACAGGGAGGACAAACTGGGAGGGCAGGGTTGAACGTGGTGCTCTCTGGAACCCCAAATCCACGCCTGAAAGCTTCTGAGTCAACAGCAGCAGGGCTTAAGAGTGCATGTGTGATGATGAAATGAAGTTTACAGTGCATGACAGTGCACAAAAGATGCTCAGGATCTTCAGAAGCTGTTACAGCAGAGTGTGAGTGACTGGTGGAGATGAATTTCCAGGCCCTGGAATCAGTTCAACCAGCTGGGTTCAGAGCCTGGGCTCCTTCTGAGGAGCAAATGAGGGAAATGTGGTGTCCCAGCAGCTTGCACATATGATGGCCTTTAAAGCCAGGTGAAATTCTCCAGTGCTGCTGAGGAGTGGCACAGAGCTGCTCCCAGCAGGACAGGAGCAAATTCCCTCTGTGTGTCAGTGCTCAGTGGCTTGGGAAGCAGCTGCTTGTGCAATGTCTGCTTGGTGCTTGAACAGGCAGCTGAATTCAAGGCATTGCTGATTTAAGATACAAAAATGATAATTAAGCTGCAGAGAAATCTTGCATATGTGAATGAGTCAAGTTTTTTTTTTTTTCTGTAAGCTGTTTAGTTTCTTGCATTCCATGTATTGAAAATGCTGCTCAGTCTTGCTTGGTGTTACCAGGTGATGAGTGGAGGGATTTTTTTTTTTTCATTACTTGTGGACTTCCACATCATCTGTAAGAAATTTAGAGCCTTAAAACCCTGTTGTTTGGAAGACCTGAAAATAAAGCTGTGCATGTGGCTACTCTGCTGCTGGACACCCACTCTGCAGAGATTGGTAAACATCCATTACATCCCTTCTCGGTCTTCTCCAGGCTCAACAGCCCTGTCTTTGGTTGTTTATTTCATTTGAGTCATGAGTGGTCCAGTTCTCATCCCTTAGGGGACCAGAGGACACTGGAGGGAACCAGAATCCTGCTCTGCAATCTCCCCACTGCCTTGGTCCAAGGAGAAGAGCAGCCAGAGTTATTATTTTATAACCCATCCTATCAAACTAGCTAATTCAGATGGGACCAGATGAACTGATGCTTCATGTGGTTTTTCTTTCCTTTGCTGTTACCCCCCTTGTTTGTTTTGCCCAGTATTCCAGTGTCTTGGCATTAATGGTGCCTCTGGGAGAATTTCTGGGGAGCCAGGCCAGTGTCACCAGTATCATTTTGGTTGGAAGAGACCTTTCCAGTCATCACTAAACCATGTCCCTCAGCATTCTGAGCCCCCCCAGGGCTGAGGTGGCAGCTCTCAGTTGCATCTTCTGGGGAGTGAAGAAGCCTCCAGCAGCCCTGTAGTTATTGATGCTTGTGAATTGCACTGGTTTGGTGTGAAATCAAGCTAATATTGTTGGGGTTTAGCTTGGAACTTCACCCTTGAGCTGCACCATAGTCCCATTTTATCTGTGACTGGGAAAACTTCTTCCCTACACCTGCCTCCTGCAGGATTCCTCCCAGGGAAGGGATTGGAGCTGTTGCCTTTCTCTTCATTTCTCTGATTCTCTCACTGCCCTGACACCAGCCTAATCTTCTTGACTGGCTGAGCAAACTGATTTTCACCAGTTTTAGAGTTAAAAATCAGGGCATTGAAGTCATCTTTGATTCTTCTGGCAGCCCCTCTGTCACCCAGGGTACCATTTTCCTCCTTTATCTCAACACCCTTTTGTTTTGGGGTGGGTTTTTTTTTTTTACTGTGCTTATCTTTCTCCCTAGAAAATCCCACAGCTGGTGTTTTCTGACCTTTAGGCTTCTAATTCCCCTAATCTCATGTTAAAGCAGCTAACAGTGATAACAGCCCCTTATCAGACTTTGTATTATTGCAGTAGCCAACATGACTTTTTGGCCTTGCTTTCAGACAGAGGAGGTTTCCCACTCATTTCAGCAAGGCTGGGAGATATTTGATTTTATTGGAGATATTTGCTGCTGTGGTGGCTGCAGCTTTATCATCTACAGCCAAATAATCTTACATTTAATTTTTATTAATTTTTTTTGGTGGTTTGTAACACATCAGTAACAATTTTTTGTATTTATGTATTTTATTACTATTCAGTAAATTGCTGAAGCAATTTCTCCCTTAAAGCCTTTCAGTAGCTTCCAATTTCAGTGGGACTTGAGCTTCTAAGTGGAGCAGAAACTCAAGTTTTTTGACAGATCAGCCCTTTCTTCCCAAGGCAAATGTGAGTTTGTGGTTTGCTGATTATGGTGCAGAATATTCCCTGGTATTTCCTTGCCTCAGTCCCAGTAGCCCCTGGGGGAATTGGGGGAATTAGCACTGATTTCATGCCCTGGACAGCATTTCAAAGCTCAGTTTTGATACAAAGACAATGCCTGAATGAATCAGTTTTTGGAGAGTTTGCAGCTCAGTGTTCAGAATGTGATTTTTGGATGTGATCCATGCAGGGTTTGTGAGCAAGGTGCTCTGTGAGAAGCTCCTCCAGCAGCCTTTGGGGCTCAAATCACTTAATTCCACAAGACCTCACTGAAATAAACCCAGAAAAAATCAGTTTATCAGTGCAGAGTCAAATAGGGTTGGCTGACACTTGAACCTCTTTTTCTGCAGTGTTTTTGGACTGATGGATTTTGATTTCACTCAGCTCACCCATTTCCAGCAGGGACTCAGGGATGCTCAGTGTCTTTGGTTCCCACAGAACAGGGAGCATCCTGTTGTATAGAGAGACTCTGTTTTTTTCTGAGTAATTCTGAGGATATCTGGATGGGACTCATGTAAAATTCTATAGCATCACTTGGATTTTTCCCATGGATGAAATGTAAAGGGTAGTATTCAAATACAGTAGTTTTGACTTATTAAATGGTGGCTGTAACAATTAATGTGCTTTTTAAAGTCAGAAAAACTGGAACAGAGACATTCAGGCAACTTCTTTGTAATCCTTTTTTCAGCAAGAAGTTGCCAAGTCTTCTTTTTTTTTTATTTTCTCTACAAAACCACTTTTTTTTTTTTCCAACCTGATGCTTCTGCCAGATGAGGTGAGTTGGGAACACGAGGTGATGTCAAAAGCATCAGGCTCTCAAGAAAAAAACTCACATTTTATCCATCATTCTCTCTTCCATGGCTACCTTCTAGGAAATATCTTTTGTTAGCTGTTCATTTATATATTTATTTTTTTCCCCCTCCCAGAGCAGAAATCCTGCTTTGCCATGTTCTGTGCTGAAATGTCAGCCTTGTGCTGTTGTGTAGGTGGCAGTTTGTATTACCCACAGTTTGCAAAACCTGAATAATCAGTGATGTGCATGACTTTGCCAGGGAAAACAAATGGCTGTGTCATTTTGATGTCGGCACAGCAAGAAAATGTAACCTATAAAAGTTAATTAGCATTCTTCCAGAAGGGGGTTGTTTAACTAACATCTTTGTTTCCATGTTTTCAGTTTTGTCAGAAGTTGGAGGGGAGTGTTTTATTCTGTTGCTAATCTATACCCATAGATTTGCAGAGTATTTCACAGAGTTTTAGCTCCCCGTGCATCTGTCCTTCATTTCACCAAATGACTGGATTTTTTTTTTCCCCCCATCTCTCAACAGCTTAGATGCACTGGAAGTTTTTATTCTGATTTTCTTGTAATTTTTTTGCATAGTTTTTCTATATAAAATGCCTCGAGCCTGGTGCTGTTCCTGTTACCCAAATCAGGTTTTGCCAGGGATTTAATCAAGCTCCTGCATTGCTGTAGGAGCTGATGGATCCCCACAAAATATCTCTTTCTATCCTCAGTTTTTATTACTAAACACCCTTTTTTTTATTAGTAAACACCCAAGGTTCATTTTCAAGGCTTTTCCTGCAGCCTTTGGGAACTGTTCTTTAAACCTGTTGACTTTGGAACTGTCCACCCTGGCTGAAATCCAGAACAAGATGAGGGATTAACTGAGCAGCAGCTTCCAGCCCAAAGATTTATTTCATCTCTTAGCAAAGTTGCAAAATCCTCCCCCATATGCACAAGATCCTTCCAATAAAACAGTGAACCCTTCTCTGGGCTCAGTGTCCCACCTCACCTAATTAATGACCTAAAAACACCCCAAAATTTACATTGCCAAACAGAAAAAAAATGCAGTTTATCCCGTAGTAAATATTCAGTGCTTTGTGCAATTCATGAAGTCATTGTGCATCAAATAAGGAGCAAAAATGAAGAGGTGAAATGTATATTAATGGTTTATGCCATGGGCTTGCCTTGAAAAAGTTTTCTTGGAAAAACCAGCAGACTTCATCCCTTCCAGTCCTGCCAGGACTGGAGCTATTGCTCTGTATATAAATAAAAAAGCAGTGACTAAAACATGTTTATCTGAATTAACTGCAGGAAATGAATTCCAAGAGAAAGGGTTAATATGTCATTATTACACTAATTTCAAGTCTTAGAAAAAGCAGCATCACTAAGTGAGAAAATAAGTGTTGCATTTAGTTCAAGCTCTCTTTGAGGGCTTGCATTTTTATTTTTATTTTTTTTTGACACTATTCTGTGCTTCACTTGTGTGGTTCCCTCTGCATTTTAGTGTGAGGACAAAAAACCACCTTCCACAATCAGCCCCTGCTGTAGAAGAATTACAGAAATGTGCAGTAGTGTCTTTCTGCTTCTATAGAAGTGTAACATTTATTTTTATCTACCTATATATATATATATATA
>VYZU01020300.1:0-38499 GCA_013401355.1 Ceyx cyanopectus | reverse complement strand
TCCTTACATCTGGTCTACATCTACCCTCTGTCAGTTCAGAGTACAGGCAGGCTTTGCTAATGTGCTGTTAGGTTTCTGTTCTTCACATCCTGGTGCTAAATGTTGCAGAAAACGCATTTTGCATTTCAAACACACAGGGATTCTTTCCACATCTGAAAACAGTATAGCCTCAGAGTGAGGCTATCCCATTAGTAACATGCACTGAGGTTAAGAAATAGGGAAAAGTGAGTGAATTCCTAACATGTGGGGCTTTTTTTTGTTGATCGTTTTGTTTATTTTTCCCGAATACAAGCCATTCAGAAGAATTCTGTAAAATTTGAAATAGTAGTATCAGAAAGGGCTCACAGCTGCAACAAACCACATAGGCAGCAGGTGCCAGACCCTGCACCTACTCTGCAGGCAAACTAGTACCCACCTGGGCAAAACATGTTTGTTGCATGTGCAAAAAACAAGCCCGGGAAGTTAGCTGAAAGCCGTGCCGAGTCTCACACTCGCAGTGTTGAAATGCAGCTCTGGAGATGGAGCAGCTGCAAGGAAAAGGACCGTTTCTGGTCGGGTTGTGTAACAGCAGAGGGAGCTCTTAGAGCAGGCAAGGCAAGGCAAGGGGCTGCACCAACTGCAGGAACGTTTCAGCCTTCAGGATCACGGGGCGGCAGGGGGTGAAGAAACAGAGCTGAGAGTTATTTTACCATCACATCAGTTATGTGTCCCTTTTAGTACGTTCGTGTGCGAACGTGTTCATGTTTGCATTTTGTTTAAACTGAAAATGGTGTCAAAGCCAGCTGGTGTTTGGTATTTAGAATGGCAATGGTATGCATGTACTATCCATCCTGCTCCTAGCTTCACTATGTCACCCCTTAGCTCTTCAGTGCTGGAGGATTTGGAATCCATGCAGGTGAGGGAAACCTCAGAATGGATCACTGTGCTGAAGGAGCTGGATGTGCAGTGCAGACATACCTTAGTGCCTTGGTCCAACTGATTTTTCTTGCTAGGCTATCACTGGAGTCATGGTACAAGTTAGACTATCAACATAATCTAACAAATCCTGCCAAAATACAACAATTTTCTACTTAGAACAAATGTAGGCTCCAGTTACTCATTATAGGGTAAGATGGGGTGTTTGCCCTCAGCTACACTGCATATATTGTAACTCCATTTATAGTGTAGCATACATCAGATTTTGACTGAAAGGATGAAAAGAGTGAGCAAAGAGATCATTGAGAACTTCACAGCAGCTGATATACAAGAAAGCAGCACAGGTGGAACTGTGATAGTCCCCAGAGTGATTTTCTGGTTCTGGTTTAATATTTGCAGCACCTGAAAAAGGGAATTGCTTGTTAAATTGAATTGAGAGTGATGGGCTAATCCATAAAATTTTATTATTTTTCTTTGTAGCCATTTTAACTTCACACCAGTGATTTCTACCAGGGATACCTGATGAAATGACAAGCCTGAGGTAGGTACTTCTTTAGCTGGTCTATTTCCTTGCTAGCTGTTTTATATTGTGTTCTCTGGAAGTATTGGAAATCATGCTGCATAAGAAAAACAATGCAAGTGCTGTGCTGTTTACTCTCTAGGACACAACAGTTGATTGGGAGAACTCTACAGGTGTTGCCTTATTTTCCTTCTGAAGAACTTGGTGTCTCCCAGTCCAAAAATAAGTTGTTAATCATCTGTTGAGATTTAAAGCCATTTGGACTTGTGTGTTTTACTCATCAACCTCATTTTTCAGTCATTTTATCTTGGAAAAAAAAAAAATAGTCTTAAAAATTCTGTTTAGCCAGGTGACAAAATACTTTAACCTGTGTCCATAAAAGCCCAGTAGTATTTCAGTAGTATTCAAACACCCAGAGTTACATATGAAGAAGTGGTGGCATTTCAGAAAGCTGGAGGTGTCTGTAAATGCCTAAGCAAGTGTAAATCTCCATTCCTTACAAAGCCTTTTGTCCCCAGTCTCAGACATTGTTTTTAAGAGAGTTACCACGTTTCACAGTGGAGAAGTGGGAGAGCTGTCTGGTCACCTCACAGTTAAGAGAGATGGTGAAATGTTGTGTATACTGGCAGTACTCACATTTATTTTTTCTCTTATTAGTCAAACTCAGGATTTCTCATTTTCCCAGTGTTTGACAGACTGACTTGTATTAAACAGTCTGGGCACAATGCAGTGAGTGGTGGTGAGTTTTAAAACTGCTCCAAGCATGATCAAAATGTACATGAATTACATGGCACCCTGGGCACGTGCAGTTTGTGACTGCCAGGCTCTGAGTAGCTGCCCTAATTCCTCTCTCTGCTCCTCTGGTGCTGCACTCCCCTCCTTCACAGCAGAGTTCACAGGGGTCAGCCACAGCTTGGCACCTTGGTTTCATGAAGAAATTAAGCTCTTCCAGGAGAGGTTCTGAATGGGAGATGAAAGGTACTGGAATGAGAGGAAATGTTATGAGGTTAGTTACATAGCCCAGGTGCCCAGGACACTCACCTGAAGGAGGAAATAATCAGCTGGGCTGCATAGAATTCTCCTGTCTTCAAATTAATTATTCATGCTATCACTTTAAATTAATTCATTTTCACTGCAAAAATTAAAAAGCCTATCCAAGATGCACTTCCCAGGTGAGTCCCCTTACCACAGAAAAGATGTTTTTGCTTCACTCCCACTAAGAAATTTCATTAGAGCTTAAAAAAGTGAAGATAATATTGTTATTACATTCTTGTCTTTGTGAGATGGGGTTTGTTTTTGCTTTACTCCAGCAAGTTTTATGGTGAGGAAATGGTTGTAACTTAGGCAGCTTTTTGCATGCTTTAATCACAGAACTCTGTGATACGAGAGTTAGGTTATCTGAAGTCAAAATAAAAAGCAAAATATAATGTTGTGATGCATCTTTCAACAGGGTTAGCAGTATACAATAGTTGGTATTGATAAACAGATACATGATAAAGATATTGATAGGGGTTTAGTCATTAGGAGGATTAGGATATTCAGTTTCGGGGTATTTTTAAAGGTTTTTCTTCAGGCTCTTGCCATTATTTCAGTTTTTTTCTTCTAGCCTTTTGCTATCCCCACAGGCCAATTATCCTCATGCTCTAAGTAAGTCACAGGATGGTAGGGAGCAATCTTTCACTGGCAGAAGACTAATGGTCTAAGCACAGTGACCTACTACAGTAAGTGTGGATATTTCCATCCTTCTGCAATCCCTGAGTCACACTAGGGGTGTTTGGCCTCTGAGCCTCCTGTCTGTTTTTGAACAGCACCTGATCTGCATCCTTGCTGAAGCCATTAGTCAGCAGAAGCTGCAGTGGTGCTGGGCAGCTGCAAGTGGGTTCTCTCTGAAGACAGGCTGAAAAATGCAGCGTCTGAGCTATTGTGGCTGGGCTCTGACGAGCCTGAACTCCAGTTGTTCTCTATTTTATGCTCAACAAAATAAACCTGGTCCAAAACCTGCATTTCAGAAGGGTTATAAATACAGTTCAGGGCACAGAACTAGCAAGCACACACCTGCTGAAGGCAGGCCTGAGAAACCAGTAAATTATCTTTCTATGAAGATCACATTGATAGGATTTTAAAAGGTCAACTCATTTTCCAGTAACTTGCCATTAACCCCTGATGTAACTGGAACCTCTGTGTTTCTGCTTCAGAACTGAAAACTGAACAGTGATAACAAAGGGGAGAAATGTCACAGTAGCTACACTCATTAAGGTCTGCAATCCCAAATGGGTTTTTGCTTTATTTTACCAAGACTGGTCCTAGTATCTGTTCAGAAGCATCAGTGCAGATGATTCCATGCTTTATGTTCACAGAAATAACCAACTGCACAGCCCTCCCTTGACAAGCCACAGAGCAGCAAGTCAGTGACAATCATTCTGATCATAAATCATCAGGAGAGGGGGGAGGTAACCCATAGTGTTTCATACACAAAACCTTACAAGCAGAATGCTATATTAAAAAAAAATCCAATAAAACAATATTGGAAAAGAAATCTCTGCTGAATGTCTTGAGAGATTATGATTTCTTGTACAGCAGTAGCACCAAGGCTACATTCTCAGTTTACCAGATATTGTTCAAATGCCAAGAGAGAGAGAGCAAAGATGCAGAGAAAGCAAAGCACAGATGCTGCAGTGAATCTGGAAAGGTCACTGATAGATGCTTCTGCTCTGGTGACTTTCCTGAATTCTAGAATACACAAGGGGAGAGGTGAGAAACACAGCACAGGACCTTGACATTTCTGGAGCTGCTTGTTCTGGTTCTAGAGGTGAATTACCAGCTAATTAGTACTTCTGAGTTCTGTTATGACCGGAATGGCAGTGTAACACATGTGGCTGCTGTGTGCTACACCTGTGGAAAAGTGAATCCACTGCTTGTTTGACAGTCTCAAGTGTGAGGTTATTTTATTCTTCCTTGAACAGGAGCACAAGGTGACTACCCAATCCCCAGCAGCTGGCAGGGAGGCACCTCTCTCCTGAACCCCTGGTTTCCACGTCTGCTGCTGCCCCTGTCACCCATGGCAGGGCTGCTGCTGCTAGCACAGCCCTGCCAGAACCTCTCCCTGCTCCCCTCACCTGCAGTTGCTCAGGCAACAAGCTCCTTCAGCAGCCAAGTGCAGAGGAGACTGGGAGAAGGGAGAGGAGGGAGATTTCCGGGCACTCCAGACAGGGCAGACAAAGGAGGTTCTCAGCAGATCAGGGCAGTCTGTGTCTTGGTGTCTTGGTAGCTGCCTTACCACAGAGGAAGATGGTGTCTGTGATCATCTTCTTTAGGAGCAGAAAAAGCATTGTAAAAAACCAGACAATCCAACTTGCCATCAGTGTGCTACAAATGATTTGCATGTTGATGCCATTATCAAAGCTGTTACAGGTGAGGACTTTACTGAAATTTCTTTAAGCCTAATACTGGTGAAAATGGAATGTTTCTTACTTCTAAGCATTACCTCTTCACTGTAATTTGATTTAGTAGCTATTGCTTTTATTTCAGCAGAAGTAGAACAGGAACACCCTGTAGGCTATAATGCATTCTCTCTGCAGTTCTGATTTCTGATTAATTCACGTTGACCAAACTAACGTTTTTATCACACCTTGTGAAAGATCCAGGTTTTCCCTCACACACATTTTATTGCTGTTCTCTGATAGCTGTTCTCTGAAAAAAAAGCCAACCTCAACACTTAGATGGTGTCTGACACAATCCTTATGGGAAAAAAAGAGGCACTTAGTCTTTGAAAGTTGCATTGCAGTCAATTTCTATCAACAACTAGATTTTTCTTGTTATTTGCGAGGAATTGTTTTGTTTGGATCAACTTGTTCATATTTGGAAAGTTCTGATAGGAACTGTTACAGTGATGCCTTCAAAGATCTTGATCACAACTGTGTGATTAGTACATCTCATCTCAGCCAATTAGGAAATTTACATATGTTGTCTCTCATCTTAGACAGTAAATTCTTTGGAGCACTGATTGTTGTTCTATATATAGTTCCCTGCAAATGAAGTGTGGTTGATGATCAGGGCTCTTGTGCAGCATGGTAATGGGGAGCATGTTCCATTAATTCTCTGTCTCCCTCTGCTGAGAAGCTCAGTGAAAAGGAAGTGCACAAAACCCCAAACCAACCCAGACAGACTGCCAGGAGTTAGAAGTGGAAGATGTAAACCTGTACAGCCAGCAGCTGAAGGGACTCTGCATGACAGTCTTTTCTACCTGAAAAAACAAAGATACCCCTGTCTGCTGACTTTCCTGAAATATTTTTTTCCATTCATTCATTGTTGCTTTCTTAAGCAATCCCTGATGCTTACTCAGAAACATCTCCATTGTTTATTTTTCCAGCTCAAAGATTGTGTTCCCTTCAGCTTCTGTGCCTTCTCTCCTAGGCTTTTCTCCTCATTTGCTTTTCTCTTGAGCTCTGGCAGGGGCTGCCCAGGGAGGTTGTGGAGTCTCCTGCTCTGGAGACACTCCAGCCCCAGCTGGATCTGTTCCTGGGTGAGCTGCTCAGGCAGGGGTGTTGGACTGGATGATCTTTCCTAGATCCCTTCCAACCCCTGACACTCTGTGATTCTATGAAAATTCAGAGCAGGTGACTTATTCTGATTACAAGGGCTATTTACCAACACTGTGCATATTGTGGCAGTGTTGTTCAAGGAGCTTATAGTTTTGTCCTTTGGGGTGTTTGGAATGGGCTGTCCAGGAGCCCGGGAAGGTGTCTGGCTGAGGTACTGAGTGCTGTGCACGAGCTGCTGGGCTGTGTGCTCTGCTTTGCCTTCCCTGCTGCAGCACCTCTCTATCTTTAGACTCAACAACAAGTCATGCTGCATGAATTTGAGTCCCAACACTTGTATTCCAGGCTGGGATTTGAAGAGCAATAAGCAACTGGCAGCTGTTTGTGGAATATTTGAACGGGGAAGTTATATTCAGAATTCTCCTTCAGCACCAAGTATGGGAATAAATATTTGTAAGCATAAGGATTTATACACCCCTCATTAGTTACACGTGTCTGGTGCCTCTTTACATTGAGATGCTTACAGTGGTGCTTTTAGTTATTCTTAGGGTTGATCCTTTGACCAAAAAAATGTATGACAGGGTTTAATAGTCATACACTTGCTTCTGCTAAGCCCAGCTATTAAAAATACTTGTAATTTCCATTCAGTGAGTGTACTCAACTTGTCTTCCTAGCTGTGGTTATAGGAACAGATTTCTATTTTCATTAGCTAATGTTTCCAAATTGAGTTTTGTGTCATTGTTTGAGAATTTTGGAGATTAATTTCTTCCTCATTCCAGAGCCTACATATGTCAAGAGGGTTTGTTTGAAGAGGGACAGCTAAATGGTCTTCTCATTCCCAAATGCTTCTGGAAATTCCCTTCTTGATTCATGCACTTGTGTATTTAGATTGTCACACATGAGCCATACCCAATTCTCTTCAGCCCAGTGAGAGTATCTATTTGTTCTGTTGGTTTTGAATGACAGAGAGCCCTACGAGCAGCAGTTTGTTCTTTCCAGAACAGCCTGAGGAGCCACTGTCTGCAAAGAGAGGACATGTCTGGACTAGGAATAGGCAGGAGCTGGAATCCCACATCCTTGTGTTTGAGTTGCAGGGAAATGCAGATTCATGGCTGTGAGTCCAATCTTGGCACAACAGCTGCTTTTAGCTCTCAGTAACACGGTGAGTCAGAGTGGCTGCAGACTTGCAGTCATATTCACAGTCAGACCCAGTGCTTTGTGCCTTAGGACCAATGGCTGTGTACACGTGTCAGACATTTATTGGGCAAACAATGACAGTATAAATAGAATTTATTGTAGGGTTTAGTAGCTTGGGCAGTCCCAGCTGCTGTGATGGTTTGCTGTTGGTGGCAGGAAACTTCTGAGCACGGTGATTGGCATCACTGCAGCCTCCAGGGCAAGGGTGTGAGAGCCAGGGAGGCTGGATGAGAGCACAGGCTTGTGATAGAAACCAAGGTGCTACCTGACTTGTGTGCCATGGTGAGGGGCTTCCCTTGCCCGCCCTTAGCTGCCATGGAGGGCGACAGGAAGGATCTGTGTTCCAGACCTCTACTGGAACTTGGGGGAGAGCGCCCTGCACCCCTGGAAGAGGAACGCCTTTGGAAGGAACAGCCGAGCCAGGCCCCGGCAGGGTCTCAGTCCAGGTGTCTGCATTCCCGCAGGTGCCGGCAGGTGGCGCCGAGAGCGCTGTGAGTGCACCGAGGAGTACAGACAGAGCCTTCCTCATGCGCTCTGAGTGCACAGCTTTCCTCAGGGGTCCTGAGCAGCGGAGAAAAACCCCTCTGCCAGGTGTGCCTTCACTGCAGACACAGTGACTTGTCAGAAACAAATGCTCACGGCAAACCGAACCCTTAGAAAGCCTTGCAGAAGGGTAGTTAATTGCAAACAACTGCTTGAGTGGGTGTAATGGTGGCAGTATGGCAGGAATATTCTTTTTTTTTGCTTAGTCATGCTTTGCAACATATGTTCAAGCATTTCTTCACTCTCAGAGATGTTGCAGAGAATAAGAAGGGATGACTAGATTTGGAAGCTTTCTCCCCTTGCTCTCAGTGCTCAGGTGGAACCCGGGGAGGGATTAAAATGGGTTAGATAAGCATTCTTGAGGGAGTAGACGAGTCTGGGAACAGAGCTCTGGCCTATTAACTGTGAAGGATGCAAAAACACTGGCCCTTGTCTGTTTTGGGAAAGCACAGCATTTCTATTGGCTTTTATCTGATTGACAGCTTGCTCCCTGTTCTCCCCTGGCCTCACCCCTCCTGCCCCAGTCTTGCTTTTTAACTGTTTCAGGGTATCCAGAGTGTTTTCAGAGTTCTGCTCAGGTGTCCTTCCCCTGGTGCATCCTACGTGCCTTAAAATGACAGTAGGACTGGAAATAAAACCGTGACCCATAAAATCATACTGAAACTCTTGTGTAATTCCAGCTTGTCGAGATACAAAATCTTACTTTTAGGCAATTTATTCTCTAGGGCAGTGCTCTCTGCCTGATTATTTCAGCACTTTATTGTTGAATTCAAGGGGAAGAAAAGAGGCCATGACACGCAGATACTTTGTGCACCCATTTTTGTTTATTCTTTTATATTTTCTAGATGATGGGTGTGGAGGATAGTCAGAACATGTAATTACTATGTGTTAATTAGTGCCTTAAAGCTATATTTAATTAAACCTTTAACAGCAACAGATTACAAATATTCCTGGGAAATAATTTTCTCCTTGTGAAGTAGGGCTGTTGTAGTGCCAGCCTGACTAGAAACCCCTAGACTGACAGCTTGCACCATCCAACACTTATTTTTCTATGGGGAAAGATGAGAACACTGGTAACAAAGGGCAGAATGTCAGCATCACATTTTTAGCAGCTGAATCTATTCTGTCTGTCTCCTGCCAAATAGCCTATTAAACCTTTTAGCATGATGCTGTCTGTGACACTAGGAGCTGGTCCCATTTAAATAATAGCTTGACTGAGAGAGTGGTGTGAATACCCTTCATTAGCTGTGCAGATAAAATCCTGTGTGGTACATGGGACATAGGCTGCTTAAAACACATTGTTCTCAAGGTATTGTAGCACGTATCATTTATCTGCATTTATTTAATATATAGCATAGATTGCATATCAGTGTTCTACAGAGGTTCTGTGTGGATTGAAAATAGAAAATGGGTGTATAGAATTTCCATTTATTCCGTGGCTTCTGTCCAACCAATTGACCCTTTACTAGTTCCTTTGTCTCTTCAATATGTGCTCTTTTAAGAGTGCTCTTTATCATCCTCAAGGTAGTTCAGGATGGCACAAAGAGAACATGCCCAGCTGAGCAGCTCATCACACACTCACCAAAAACACCTTCTAAGGGGTGCAGCACTACTGAAATATTGCCCTCACATAAGGTTTGCTTCTCTGCTTAGCAGCTGTTCAAAAACACAGTGTGCTTTGCTCGTGCACCACGACTTGTTTCACACACAACACTTGGTGCTTTGGGCAGGGTTTTTCACAGATACTAGTCAAGAAACCAACCTGAGTTTGGATTCTCAAAGTACAAATGTCATGAGAGGCTGAAGAGTTATGGTATTGCTCAGAAGCAGACCCCAAAGGCTTTTATCCTCCTCAGCTGGGACTGAGTTGCTATGAAGTTGCAGTGCAAGACGCTGTAGGGATCTGCCTGAAAAGCTTTAGCAGACACTGAATTCCTGTTCAGGGTAGGGTGCCACACTGGGCTGGTTTAAAAACGAAACCCATCAGGCAAAAAGAAGTCAGAGGGAGATGTCTGGTGTGTGAATGTTTAGTAGGGATGAAAAGGAAACCTGAAGCAGTAAAACATCTCAGGTACTGTACAAAGTGTTGCAGCCCACTGTGCAAGAACAATCTGAAGGCCACTGGCTCTGAGTGGCAGGTGCTTTTGGAGCAGCTCGAAGAGGCTTTCTGCTGCATGGGGTTGGTTGTGTTGCTCCGGGAAGCAAGTCAGCCCTCAGCAAGACAGATCTGTGTTCTAGATTAGCAGAACAATGCATGAAAGCCAAATGCTCAGCACTAAGGTATGCATGAGTGAGCAGAGAGGGAAATTTGCCCCAATTTGCCTATGTAAATGTAGCTCATCCCCAGTAGATGGGTTCTTCTGTGCCCTTTAATCATCTAATCACATTCTGTGGGAAATGGCTGCACAAAGCCACACCGATTTCTCTTGGCCACCTCGTGACACCAGGCTCTGCCAGTGTTTGTGTTCCCAGACATTGATTCCATCCATTTCTTTAGCTTCCTCACCAAATAAATAAACAATCAAGCAGCTTATTTGCTGGGAGGATCTATAGGCCACTGTGCTTGCCGTTGGCCAGGCTTGCAGTTGCTGCAAATCTCAGTGTTTTGGTGTTTCAAAAGAGAGAAAGCTGCCTTTCTTTCTCAGTTCAGTTTCTCACACACAGTTGGTATTCTCAGGCAGCATTTGCAGAGATACTGCTGTGCTTTGTTTGCACATCCACCTTTTGATATCTTCGTGGCTGAATGAAGTTTTCCCTTGTCAGGCTTTCAAGTCCCCAGATGCCAGAAGCAGGCTGAGAGGTCTAAGCCGATAGAAGATTCTGTCCCCAGAGCTGCAGTCTGGGAAACATACAGTAAGTTCCTGGTGCCCATATGCTATTGTACAGAACGACATGTGGTCCTCTGCCACGCTTGCTGGGGAAGCAGAGTTTGTGAGTGTCAGCTGTTTCTGGAGCCAAGATGGATGTATTCACTTCTGCAGGGCTCTAGTGCATGGCTGTTCATCAGGCTGGTAAGGCTTCCAGGCTTTGGGTAGAATGAACTGATGTTGAGACTTCCAGAGGGAGTAAAAGAACATAGAAGAGAGAAATGCAGTGTTTTATCAACTAGCATACTATTTGAGGAAGGAATATATGGACATGGCTTTGGATTTCTTCATACCAGGCTGCAGTTACAGCTAACGATGCACTTGCAGCGTGCTGCTGCTCCTGCTGCTTCACTCAGCCCTGTGCTCCTGACAGGCACTGCAGTGCCATCTCCAAGCACATTCAGGGCTGCTTTGCAGTCTGCATGGGCATTGGCTTGGGCTCTCATTCTCAGATCAGCCGTTCCTGGGTTTTCTTGTCACTGAGAAGTGTCCCAGCTCCTACCCAGAGGCTCTCAGAAAGCCTTCTGTGAGGCTCCAGCGTTTCCTCTTAGGTAATTGAGGTTATTGTAACACACTACTTGAGGGGCATACAAAAGAACAGACTTCATCTGATATTCCAGAATAAATGCTGACACAGTTTTTCGGTTAAAAAAAGTTTGCCAGAATATTTTAGAAACTAACAATTATATGCTAATATTTCTAGACTAACAGGAATAGAAATCAGAATTAATGAGCTCTCTGCAGGTAGATCTGTCACATCTCTGCTGATGGGAGGCATGTCTCACGCTGGCAGCACTCTGCCAACATTCTGCAACCCTTGTAACAGCTCTGCAGCAAATACCCATCCTGGCCTGCTGCTCGAGATCTGACTGCTTCCCGGGTCTCCCCGCCTCAGGAGATGGACGTGTGGCTGTCCCTGTCCAAAGCTCTGTCCCTGGACCCAGCAATACTGTCACTGCCAACACCCTTGTCCAACAGGCAGAAGCCCCATGGTGCCTGCTTGGGTGCAGCCATCCTTGCATACAGACGAGCAGCTATTTCCAAACATACCCTCTGAGCTGCTCGTGTTTCCTGGGACAGGGAGAAATGCTGAATAGATGTATTGCTCGGAGAAACAGGCTGAATGTACAACTACATTGTCAAGTTTTCTGTGGATGCTAATTAAGTGATGTGATTTGTCTCTGTTGCCATTCTCCCCTGTGTAAAATTAAAATAATAATTGAAGCTATCATAGAAGAAACTGGAAGAATAAATCTTCCCTAGCACTGAGACAGTGTTGATCCAATGGCAATATGTCTTAATCTTTCTTATGCTGGATGAAGAGTAGTTGGCTAAGGTGGTGAGCACTGCTGTCCTTGACATTGCACATCCCCTGGCAAAGGCAGCCTCTTGTTTCTGGCAAACTGCAGACAGTCAAAACAAACAGGTAGATACTGTCTTCCAGCCTTTCCAGAATTCACAATATGGCCATAAACAAATGAAGTCTGATTCATTTCACCTCTCTTTTCCCCACCCTTCCTTGTGCATCAGTATGACTGTAATTTTATGCCTCTGCTTTAAAATCAGTTTATTCTTGCAGACTAATACCCAATCAAAAGGACATCTTGTTTGCAAATAGACCATCCTGGCTGCTGTCTAGGAGCTCCTCAAGCATATATTAATAACAACAATTACCATCAGCACTCATTATTAGTTCCTCCACAAGGTCTTTTGGGGAATAACTAAGTTCCTTTTTATTTTTAAGCATACAGAACTAAGAGTTGTTGATAAGAACTGTTTGTGTCTCATCATAGTTATTGGCCCATAGTTATTTTTTAAGGGCTGCATTAGCATGAGCAACTAGGCAAGAAAGCATGCTGACTACAAGGGGACTGTGGCTGGTATCCTTTCTCATAAAAACATGTTGGAACTGTATTGAAATAGCAATAAATCTATTTTGGTACTATCCTGAAAATTCTGAATGAGTGAAAAAAAAGAAGTAATTATTTTGATCTAACCTGGAGAGTTTAATTAGGTGTCCAGTTTTAAATCCTGTTCTATTTGCTTCTGGCTTTAGTACTGCCTCTTAATTCAAAGAGCCAATGTGACCACGTTGCTCTCTCAGATTTCTCTGTAAATTGCCTTTAAGGTAGAAATGCCTGTCAAAAATATTCATTAGTTTTCTTTGTGACCTTTTATTTTATTTCTGAAAATGTGTTAATCATCTACAAAATGTAAGCTTGCTTAAAAAATTAAAACCGAGTAATCTTGAAATAAGTAAATCTCAGATTTGTTGAGGTTGAGAATCATTTACATATAGAAACAGTAAGAAATTATAAATACATGCTTTTGGTGACCTTTGGCCACTGTGCAGGTGTGAGCTGCAGGGTGGTGAACAGATCCTGCAGAGAACTGTGCAAGGCCTGTTCCCTCTGGCTAGAACGTGGGTTTGAAGGTGGGCACAGGCATTTAGGACAAAGATGGACTAACCCAGTCGTTCTTCCCTGGGCCACCTGAAGCCTTTATCAGCTGGCTACTGTGTTTCCTGCCTGAACTGGCCAGGGCTTCATTGTCTCCTGAGAGTGTTCCAGCACGCAGAGCCCTGCTGCTTCTCATGGCTTGTCTCCTTGAGAGCTCCAGCAGGCACCTGCCCCTTGGCCACTGCCTCGGAGTGGTCTGTGTGAGGTCAAACAAGAGCTGTGTGAATAATGGCAATCAGGAGCCAGGACTGTGACATCCCAGGGCAAGGACTGTGTTCCTGCTGTGCAGGGCATGCTTCCCTCTGAGCCTTGCTTAACCAGCTTCAGCAGCTGTGCATTTTAAATGGTTCTAAAGCATGCTATGTTCCTGCAAAGGTAGATGCAAAACCAGAGTCTGCAATAAATCCAGGTTGATGAGTATCAGCAGAGGTAATTTTAGGTAGAATTAAGACTGTACATTTGAAGCTGTGGGTGTTCTAGGAGCAGCATGGACAGTTCATCCCAACTGGTTTCTCCAGTTTTGTTTTCTGCTAGTTTGCATCCACAGCTCTTGATCAAAAGGAATTTTGTCCTTCAAAATTGATAAGGTATTTTGGAAGAGCAGCTTGTGAATTTCAGGACCTGGGCTTCTTTATCTAGCTGCTCTGGCTTGCATGTCTGGCACAGATGAACCAGTTAAGCTCCAGCTATAAACAAAGTCCCATCCACCTTTTCTGTTTTGCTGATTCTTGATCCTGGGAAACGTGGATATCCACGTTACCAGCTGTCTGTAAGGTCCAGGCACACCAGCCCCTACTGTGTGTCTTAACAGGCCATGTTCAAAATCATCTTTAGCCTGTGGATTCACCTGTCTCCTACTGTCAGTGTTCTGTATTGTCTCTCCATAATAGGGCAGCTCATGCATTAAAGATCCTTATTGGCCAGCCATGATTGGAAATGCTAATCAGACCTGGCCTAGAGTCGAGTGTAAGTCACATCAAGGACAGGGCTGGCAAGTGTTCAGGCTTAGGCACCACAGTGCTGAAATCTGCATTTGTTCTAATCTGTTCAGACTCGATTTCTGCAGTGCAGCCAGTGGCTGAGGCTGACCTTAAATCCAAGGAATCCTTGACTGTTGGTCTGTTTCCAAAGGCTTAATCCCTTTTTGTCTTAAGTTTCTTTTGTTCCTCCTTGTGCCTCCACAGAACGTAATGATATTTCTGCCTCTCTCTTCTTTTTCCTGAAGGAGCCCTTCACATCACTTATGGATTATTGGTAGTGTTGCACTTTCTTTTTGAAGTATTAGTTTCACTTAATCCTCCTGCTGCAGCACTCTGTTTCAGCTATGCCAGCGTACCCTGAATTGCAGCAGTGCTGCTCTTCCAGGCCAGAGGTGGTATCAGTGTGGTACAGGGCACCCTTCCAGAGTCTCTGAGCTGAGCATCCAGCCTCCACTTCCCTCCCTGGGGTTAAAAACTGGAAACTGAGCACAGACAGCTTCCCAGCACCATTCTACCTACAGTTTAGTGAGTGTGATGCATTAATCAGTGCTACCAATACTGCAGCTGGAACAAAAAGGGGAAATAAGCAGCAAGCTGTGCTGCCCAGAGTGCCCAGCTGTGGTCTTTGTAGGTAGATGCTTTGTTCTATTTTAATAGGTCAACACTTCAGGAGGCAGAATCAGCTGTCTGGTGCTGTGCAGGCAAGAGTTCTTCTCCTATTCCTTCATAACATCCTGGGTCATGTGTCCCATGTGTGGTCTGAAGAAAACAACTGCCTTCTCCATGCAGACAGCCCTGAGGAAGAGGACAGGGAGGTTCCTGACCTTTCAGGGCCTGCCTTCTAGCATCTGGGTTCAGCAGTTACAGCTGAAAGTCTGGTCAGTTGCTGGGGCTCACACTCTGCCAGTGGGTAGCATACAGACTATGACTGTAAAAGACTCAGGGATCTCTAGACATTTAACAGCTTCACGTTCAAGAAACTCTACAGAGTACATAGGAGTTAGACATTTTCTACAGATTACATGTACATTTATTTCAGGGCCATCAAGATGCAGATCTTACCAGCTACAGGGTCTTCAAGATAAAAACCAAAACAACACAGAGACCTGAACAAGAATCTCAACCCTCGTCAGATTTCTTTTCAAATATGGCCATGGTGGTGTATTTTTCTCCCTGGTTTATTTCTTAGAAACGTCTGGATCAGTTTTTTCTGAGATGGAACATTTCCATGCAAAGGTTTATAAGAAGCTGAAGTTGTTCTGATGGGGAGTGGCAGTCAGATGGACAGTATGGAATTATGTGAGGCCAGAGTGTCATGCACACGTATGAAAACAGCCTTAATGTTGGATCATGCAAGTGGGCAGCTCATGAAAGGCTTTGTTCTGTTAAAGGAACATACAATGTTTTCAAACAGTTTATAGTTTTTGACTACTGGAAGTTGTGTTCACATAGGTAGGCAGGGCCAGCCTGTTAGGTTTGTATGTGTTATTGCTTCCATGCAAATCTGAGCAAGAGAACAGGTTTTGATTTTGTCTGGAATGTGGAGTTTGTACGTGCTTAGAGGCTGGGAGCTTTTCTGTTCAGAGCTGGCAACTGTGTGCCATGAGTTGAGATTCCATATCACACGCTCACTAAGTTTCTGTATTACAAAGGTTGTGTAAATTGAATTACACTAACACCTCCTATGGTTTCAGGGATATCTTATTTGCATGACAAATGGTCTTACAAACAGTGTGCATACTGTATGCTCACCAATTAAGCCTTCTTTTTAATCCTCTTGGTCGTTCATAAAAAGAGGGAAGGATTTGGGGTTTTTTTTTGGTGGTGGTGTTGCAAAGAAAAGCTGCTAATGAAGGAATGATGAATGGTCTGATTGTGTTGCTGTTTGTATAGTTTCACCTTCATTTGCATCAGTACCAGGCACAGATCCCAAGACTCATTTTTCAGTTCTCAGTGCATCTCTCTGTGGCCCCTGCCTGCACTGGAAGCAAGGAAGCACATCTCTGGCTCCTAGGGTGCAGAACAGGAGTATTTCCCCTGGTGGGACTGTTTTCTACACGTGGTGCAGTGTGTAGCACCTGCCTGTGGAGCAGGAGGAGGCACCAACAGTGTGACACCCCCAAGCGTGCACCCTGTCCTGCTCCAAGGAGTGCCTCATTCAGTATCCTTTTCCAGCAGCTCCCACAGGCTGTCCAGCAGCAGGAACTCCCCTCGCAGAGGCAGAGGCAGCACAGACAGGGTCCAGTCACACAGCACCCTGCTGAATTGCTGCAGTCGCAGCAGAGCAAGCAGGGCAGCAGGCCACTCTCCCTGCAGCAGCAAGGGATGCACAACAACTGCTGACAAGTGACTCCAGTTCTGGAGTTCTTTGGCTCTTCCTGTTTTGCCTGTCATTTTGAAAATACATCCACTGCCAAATAATAATTATTTTCTTTTCTAAAAAAGGAAAAAAAAAAAAGGGAATGAAAGAATGTGTGGCTTTGTTTCCTGTATCTGTTCAGGGAACAGGCTTCATTTGATGGGATGCCAGGAGAGGATAATGCAATCTCCCATTAGGCTTGTTTGCATCTTTTTCCAGGATGACAGTTTAAGTCTGCTGGCCACAGATGGCCTTTGACAAGTGACAACACTTGCTGCTCTGCCAGTGTGTGACTTCATCAGTGTGACACTGCACGTGACTGCCCCTCGCTGCCTCTGCTGCCTGCACACACTGCTCCCCACCCCAGTGGCTCCACACTCACACAGGCTTCCCTTGCACACAACCAGAAGCCTAAAGCTGTAAAGAACCTGGGAGAAGCAGTATTGTTGGAATCCGGGGGTTTAGCCATCAAGTCTGAAATTGCCTTGGCCCTGTAAAGCATCTTTACAGCTTCAGTATTTTTTTGACCCAGCGGTTTCCAGTCCTGGCAATGTCCAGCTGCCATGTTAGAGCTCTGTAATGTCTGTGTGCCACACCCCAGAGTGCTTCCTAAGGCTCTGCCAGAGCTCTCTTCTTCTGGTGCAAAGCCCGGGGACCTGTGCTGCAATGTGTACAAGCAATTTTTGTCTCCTCTGAGTCTTGGCAACCTTAGGGACTGTTGCCACTTGAATGGAGTCATCCATCATCTAGCACTGACTGGCGTAGGTAGAATCTGCTCCTCTTCTGCCTTTTGCTTCAGAAACAGGAAAAAAGTTAGGTCTATGTTCTAGACTTCTTACCACCTTTGAAGAGGACTCACAGTTTGTTCTGTGATTGGTAGCTATTACATTTTCCCTAATTTCTATTATAACTGATCTAAACCTGGTGAGAGGGCCTATTGCAGCACAGCTTTCGAAAGGGGAGGGGAAAATACTTCTATCTTCTCACCACCAGCTTCCAGGAGAACACCAGTTGTAGCCATATAGCTCGATGAGATGCAGGAACAGTGCTGGGGCCCATGTGCTGGCAGAGCAGCAGCAACCTGGGCATGAGCTGTAACTAATACTTGCTTCACAACAGAAGATGAGAGGCAAAAAGTCAAATGCTGTACAGGAACAAGGCTCCATGGATCTGTGGACCATGCTAAAGAGCAGGAAAATTAATGTGCTTATAGAAAATGCTATTCTCTTTAAGTCACAATGACCCTGGGCCCAGTCCACTGCCAAAACAGTGGACAGCCTAGAAGAGGAATAAATATTAACATCCTGAGATCTGTATTTGGTTGTAAGGACAGCCCTGCTGCTGCAGAGCATGAGGAATTACAGAACAGTTTCAGAAGACAGCTTGTTAAAATAAAGTGGAAGTATCCTGGACAAGTAAATTGCCTCATTTAGAGGGCAGTTTTGAAACAAAACATTCTGAGAAGTTGATTCTGGCTCCATACTGTAAGCAGCTGAATTAGCCCTTGTCCAATGAATGGCTCCAGAATAGGTCTGAGACTCTCTTTACAAGATAATTCTTCAAGTATTATTAGCAAAATGTTATATTCCCCACATCCTGCTAAGAAAGGGTGGGACAGCTGCTGCAGACTTAAACTTACCCCATCTGGTGCTCTGAATGATGAGGAACCAGAGGAAGGACACTGACAAGAAGCATTTCTCTCCCAGATTCTTTAGTCATGTGGCAAGCGTGTTAGATGAACAATCAGGTGACACCCAGTGTTCTGGAAGTGCTGAGTTATGGTTCCTGCACTGTTCTGAAACCCATCACCTCCTCTAGTGTTTGATCCCTTCAATCTGGCAGGCATGTGGCCAGCTAAATGTCATCTCTGTTGTGATGCTCAAACCCCTTGCTTCACAGGCACAGCTACCAAAATGTTAGCTACCTTTATAGAGCCTCCTAATGCAGTCCTCTTCCAAAAAACCTTGGATTTTCCAAAATGGCATTGCTTCTCGTGCCCTTGATCTTTGTGACTGTGGATGAATCTGTCTGCTCTCCTGAGGCTCACTAACATGTGCATTTCCCCCTGTTTTAGCTGGTATTTATCTAGTGACTGTGAGGTTGAGCCCTTGGAAAGGACAGAGAAGAATAGCAGCTGCTTGGCTGTGAGAAATCTCTTTGGCTGGCAGTTTGTGCAAGAACACAGTCTGTTGACTGGTAGTGATATAAATATTCAGTACTGGATTGACAGTACACAGGACATAAGCCTGCTGGGGATAGTGAAATTGAGCCATGACTTCTTTCCTTCCATTGTGCTCCTGTGGGGAAGGCATGGAGGGTGTCCAGCAACAAGCTTCTTTCCTTACCAGAGATAAGTCAGTAGAGGACAAACCCAACTGAGCAGAGAGGAGCTGTCATTGTTTCCCACTTGGCTTCAACTTCTGCAGACAAAGCTAGAGCTGGTAAGTGAATAAGGTTGGGAGAGCTTGCTGGACCCTCCCAGAGGTGCTGAGTCTCCAGGCAGCTCTTGCTCTTAGGCTGAAGAGGGGCTGTGTAACTGCAGAGAGTGCTTTGCTGTTGGCTACCTTGGGCCTTTTTGTTTTGTTTGCCTAGCAGCTTGAGGCCTGATGGTGAAGAAGCAGATCCCAGGAACAGTTAGGGGGCTGCATTTAATAGGTAATTAATGTGGTGACATCAGTACTGAGGAATGTTATTTGCAGTCAAATGTGGCCGAAGAGACCAACAGTTCTACTCCAAGAGATAAGCACTAAGAAAAAAGCTTTGAGTGGCTTTCTAGCATGGTATTCCCAGAACATTAAACCTGATCATTAGAGTCCTTTTTAACTCAGCCACTCTTGGGTCATAGGAACCCAGGGTGGTGGTTCAGGAACCCACAACATCCAGGTGGGATGAATATTAGACTAAGCTAAGAGGCTGCAGACCCAAAACTGCATCGAGTGGGAGGTTTTCCCAACAATACAGAATAGGATCTGGATCTGTTCGTTTGTGCTGTCTAGTTGTGTGTGAAGCAGAACCATTTCAGCTCTGTATGCACACTTATGCCCTTTGTTTCCCCTTCTGGGGCACTTCTGTGTGGGCAGCAGGAGTGCACTGAGATGAGCTGTGGAAATTGTTGCAGGGAAGAAGCATAGCAGGGGAAATGCACCAAAGGAAAGCTACCAGATTGTGAGAGGAAAGCAAGACTGAGTTTCTGCTTTGTTCTTATTGACACATGCTGTTTCTACTTCACATTCTTACGTTGCCGAGAAACCCTGTCATCTGCAAACAAAAACAGCCTGCACAGTATAGAGCTGAGTGTGAGCAGAATGTAAAGAGGGGGTATCTGTAGTCAGCCAGCAAGAGCTTGCCATGTTATGGCCATGCACACAAAAAGATACCTGCTTTTAGGCACCAGCTTCACTGCCCTGAGAAGCACCTTTCAGCAGTTTTCCTGTCAGGAAGTTTTCAGAAGACTTAACTCCCATTTTTCTGCAGAATCAGAGCTGAGGTAAAAACTTGGTTCCAGTAGTGAAAGAACAGGTTTTCTCAGCCAAAAGCTGCTTAGCCGGACAACCTGAGAGTAGTGGTCTGGCTCTGTTGGCACTGCTGCAGGGGCATGGGAAGGACTGGGACCAGGAGTCCTTCATGGAAGCTGCTCATGGCAATGAAGCCCTGTCAGCAGTGAGCTGGGGGTGGGCAGATGGAGTGCACAGGCTGCTGTCAGGGGTCTGCACGTATGCAAACTCCCCATTACATCTGCAGGGGGCTTCTGTCCTTAATAGGGAGCATGTAGCTGGGCTTAATGGGCTCTGACCAATGACTGAGAAGGAAAAAGAGGAAGAATTATCTCCTTTGTGATTTTCCTTTCTTTCACCCACCCTTGCCAGGCTGCAAATGGATTTTCTGTAGCTGCAGTTTCCCTGGGAAGATCAGCAGGTATCTCTAGCTGGTTGGTCACTAGCTGTAGGGTTTGTGCTCAGCTCTCACCGTGTGACACCCCACTGAGGATTCCTACTGGGGTGTCTGTGGCAGAAAACTCCCCAGTGCTGTTCATCCCCAAGGCAATAATGAGACTGGCCTCCCTTCTTGTGACCTCACAGGCTCTGCACACTTATTTTTTTCAACCATCATGACTACCTGGGTCCTCTTGGAGCTGCTGCATCTGTGCACACTCAGACATGCTGTGTAAACATCTTTAGAAGGCCCCAGGTTTCCAGATATTCATGATCTAGAGTACGTACAACAAACAGCTTTTCTGTTGATGAGGTTAAGAAATGTGACATTTTAGTTCATTCTTCAGGCTTAGCAAGTAATTCTAATTTCAAGGAAAACTGGAGTAGGTTCCCTGGTGTCCTGTGTTTGCACTCTATCTGCAGAAAGCTTACATATACAATGTCACAGTGTTTGTGAAGGGTGTCTGGTCAATATTTCACTTTTGAAGTCTTGAGAAAAAAATAAGGGAGGTCGATGAACTGAGAATAGTGCTGTGTGTAGAGTAAAAACAAAAGCAAAACCAAAAGCCAAAGACCTTTAGTTCAGTGAGAAAAGGCTGCTGAAAAAATGCTGAGAAATCCTGAAGGCATTTCTGTTCACTTGGCCCAAATCATACCAGTTAATTAATATAATTGAGGTTTGCTGGTTTCTCGTAGCTGACAATATGGCCAAAATAACTACAGTGTGTATCATAATTGTAGTGTACCTTCGATTACTGGAGAATTAGAAACACGTGTAATTGGTGTTATCTCTGTCAAATAACTGAAATAGACTCATTCCTCCATGGAGTGCCTCTGTGAGCAACCGAGGCAGACTGTCTGAGCCAGGTATGTGAAATGACACAGACAGACCCAGCATCCAGCACCTGAAATAATGAAGTAGCAAAATGCACTCGGCACCCTGCTAATTGGTTATAATGGAAGTGAATTGCTGTGTTGAAAGCTGCCCGATGGACAGCCTCAGATAGGTTGTGTTTGGGAGGTTGTTGAGCTGGTTTGTGTATTGTGCACACACGAGAGTTTGGGTCCAAAGCTTGGGAAAAAAAAGCTTGGCAGGACCCTTATTGCTGTAGCCTTGATGCTGTGTGGTAAGGGGTAGAAAACAGTCACCTCTGACCTGTCAGACCTCAACATGGTTGTTCAGGGCAATGCCTCTATGATTGTAAAAAAGAACAACAAAACAAAATCCCAAACACACACAACCCCAAGCAAGAAAGCTGACTTGTGACACCTTTCAATTATGGCTAAGTACTCTTGGTATCATATTTGGGCTAATTCTACAATCCCTTGGGGCTGTACAAAATAATGGGAGTGGGCATTTCAGCAGGTTCTCAGGGTTAATTCCTGAAATTCAGGTCCTCCTCTCTTTGGAGCTAATTCTTTATGCACCTAAAGGTTGCTGTTAAGCAACACGGGATAATTTCCTTAAGTAAAATTGAGTTGTAGAGGTCAGGCTTGTTGAATATTTTTGGCTTCTCTGTAAACACGGAGCAATGTAAATCCAGCTAGGCTGTAAATATCTTTCATTGCTGGTACAATCTTGTAGCTTCAATACACAAACTGTAAAATACAATTTAGGGGAAGCTAGAAGCTTAATACTGAGATTTATTGAAATGCTTACTAGTGTAAAGGCCCAGTCTTGGTATCTGTGTAATGATGTAAATTACTAAAGCCTAATGTCAGCATCTGCGAGGTGTGTGAGCCTGGAAATAAACTGTTTGGCATTTATGAAGTCAGAGGCAATATATTTGGTATAAAATGTTTCATAAAAATTTCACACGAGTGACAGCCTGACAGCCTGGCTCATCCTGCAGCCACTGAGGGCAGTTCCAGTGACTGTACTGGCTGCTGGCGTCTTGGATGAACTCTGCAACATTTATAAGCATGTGCTGTTTTATTTATGTGAATACTTTTACTGAATTCATGCATGTAGATACTTTTCAGTGTGGAGTCCTGGTCAGAGTTAATTCTTCAGAGAAGTTATTATAATACCCGTTTCTTGTCTCTTTTGTAACAAATATAAATACACCAGAAATATATTTAGTAATATATTTATTAAAACCCCAGTAGCAACTACATTAAAATGTTTTTTTGAGAAAGGGCATACCACTTGCTAACCATTAAGTAATTTACAGGAGTGTAAAAACATTGGCTTTATGTATGTTGAGAGATAAAATTCAGGCTTTTCAGATCCACTTCTCTGTATAACCATGCTACATGTATTTAGGAAAAGGGAGGTTCATGTGTTTTTAGCTTACTAGATTTGAAAATAAATGTATTGTAAATGTTGTGGGCCAAATGTCTGGGATCACTGTTTATAATCCTGTTGATTTGCATATGGCAAATCAGGTTTGGACCACTTGAATATCAACAGTGTATTGATCTGCCAGAAATCTTCCCCGTTTGTTGATGTGTCTGCCTGGGGTGCTAAAGGCAGAGCAGTGGCTCATAGTGCTGGGCAGGCTCCACCACTGCACTAACTGCACCTGTTGGTTCCCTAGGAGTTCCTGCTGCAGCATCCTCCTGAAGCCTGCCTGGCAGAAGAGCTGCAGGCTGGGCAGGAGCACTGCTGGTTCCCTGAGACACCCGTACCCAGGGATGGGCTCCAGGTCCTGTAGCTTGCATTTTCTCCCTGCAGCTCCGTGCCTGCCTCGCTGCGTTCGGTGAGCAAGCATGGCAGCTAGGAATGAATGCTGGCTGATAAGCTGCTGCACTCGCTGTCTGCTGGGAGCCTGACTGACATCCCTGACACTGCTGTATCTAAACAGCTTGAATATGGGACCTCATTCCTTAAATACCATCGCTTGAACAGCTCTGGGTGCTAAAATAAAAGCGGGTTGGTTCTCAGTGGTGAGAACCACGGACCCTGACAAGCTCAAACCAAACCACACCTTCTTTCTGGTGCTGCAAGCAGCTGATGTGGAGACAGCCCCTGACGGTGAGGATGCTGGCTGGGCTTCCAGTCCCCGGCAGCTGGGGCAGCGCTGGGGAGCTGTGGAGAATGGCCCCAGAAGGGTCACCTGCCTGAGGAACTGGCTTTCTAACTGCTCCCTAAACGCAGGGGGCTGGAGCTGAGCCACACCTCTTCCAGCCTCTGCACTGCAGGCCTAAGTGTAACCAGGAATTTAGAAACAAGCTGTGCCCGTTCAAACACAACGATGTGTTTCTCTGGAAACAGTGCTTGCAAAGTTTTTCCCAAGAGGTGATATTTGGAAGAGCTGAACTACTAGGAAGCTAAAGATGGGCTGGTTTAAAAAGAAACTTACAATTTTTATCTACAAAAGCCATTTATTTAAAAAATAAAATAATTATTAAATCCCCTGCAAAGTAAATAGAAATAAAATATTCTGATTTTTGTGAACGCATTTATTGACTATGCTTTAAACAGCCCTTTCAGTTTGAGCTTGGCACTTAAACTGCTAATTTAAAATGCAGCTGTGACTACATTGCATGCCACTGTTTGCAGATGCATTTATGATTATAGACACAAACTTTGTTACTTGTGATGTTCTGTTAACTATTGGCAGCATCAAGGCAAGTGCCATAAAAGCCAAAGGGGTCAGAAGGCAGAAAGGATATTCAGGAAACCACCTTATCTTTAGCATTATCTAGACCTCCCCCCCAAAAGCTGGATGTAATTTATATTAAACTGTGCTTTATTTTCAGAATATAAGCTAATTTTCTTCCAGTAAAGTTGTAAAAACTGTAAATCCTGCTCGTAGGCCCAGTCCAGCAGGTGCTTTGCCACTGGGCACAGTTTTGGATGCTAGCTAGGGCAGGCTGTGGTTCTGAAGAGGAGCAGGTGTAATAAGCACTGCAGAATCAGCACCTCTTAGGTGGTGCACCTACAGATGAGGGTGCCTATGGGCTTGTTCGTGGATGTGCAGGGGTCACAAGAAGTGAGAGGGAAGGGCACTGGGACAGGAGGGCTCGGGGCAAGCCTGTGTGCAGAGGGGGAGAGGGAAGGGCACTGGGACAGGAGGGCTCGGGGCGAGATTCTGCTGGGCTTTAAAGGTCAAGAGGAAGAACCTTGAGGCCAATATTGAATATGGCTGGCAACCAGGGTAACTAAGCCACTAAGAGAGTTATGTGCTTACTCTGTCTGCTGCCAACCCAACCCTTGCCAGTATCTTTTTGTGGGAGCTGAAGTCCATTAATTCTGCATGCATGCACACACAGCAGAAAGGGTCTGACATTACCCCGGACTAAACGGAACAAAACAGGCACAAAGAAGGACAGTTGCATCTGGAAAAGGCAAGGAAGTGTGCTGGCAGTGTTCCCAAAATGAAAATTTCCCTCCCATGAAGGCACACGGGTTGTGTGCTGGAGCGGAGAAACTGCAGCCTGAGATGCTGTAAAGCAAATGCACGTTTTGAATTGTACCTAGACATGGACATCTTTTCTGTTCATACCACGTGCATCTAAATACTTCCCAACACCCTGCATCCAGAGGAGTCAGGTGCCCTGACAACACACCTACGTGGCAGATGGGACAGTGGTAATGATTTTTAATTACATCTTTGTGATACTTGGCATAGGAATGATAGTTGAGCTTCCTAATGATTCTATTAGAGCCGTAAGTGAAAAATATACAGATTGAAGGAAAGAGATGAAAATAGCGCTGTGAGGAGACCCTTTAATGAAGCAGTTAAATCCACTGTAGAACACAAACTGTTTTTAATTAGAAACGTTGGACAGTTTAATCTTTCTATCAGATGTTCAGAGGAAATCAAATACCCCGTTGTATAAAAAGCAGCTGGGACACAGAGAGAATGACACTTCTATCAGTTCTCTGTGAGAGGTCAATGACAATTTTAATTGATGCTATTTCAGTTCTTCTGGTGTGGTGGTAACTAGAATAGAAATATCTGGACTGCTTGTTCTTAGAAATATGTGGACTCCGTTCAGGAGAATCTTCACCTTAGCATCAAGTACAATGACTAGATGAAATCTGCAGATAAAGGAAAATGGGTGCAGCTAAAGGTCATTTTATGGGTACATCCCATTCAGTTAATTTCTGAAAAACACAGGGAGTGGCAACATTCACTTATTTTCAAAGACACGGTTAAGCCAGATATCATTAAAAATACACGTTGCACAAAACCTAGTACACAGTTCTAAAAAACGATATTATAAACTACAATAGCTTTAAAGATTTATTTTCCTGATTACTTTTTAGATGTAGCAAAGGCCTTTTTTGGCTTGTTCTTTGTCAGACTGAGATCACAGCACAGTCCTACTTAATCTCCCTTGATTTCATGGGTGTCAGTGTTGCATACTATCCTAAATAGAAACTGTCTTACTAGAGTAGTGGGAATATGGGCCCAAGTTCGAACCATGGAAGTATTCCCAGTTTGTTTTAGCTTTTTTCCAATATGCAGAGAAAGACGCTGATTATTAAAGACAACAGGAATCAGAATTTTGGAGGTATTTCTGCAGTTTATCTGTGAAAAGACCTACTGTCATTCATTCAGGGAATGAAAAAAGACAAGAAAACCCCCTAGGTTTCAGTCTTTGCTGTGGGCTGAAAGCTTGTAGTAGGGTACTGGGGAGTATTTTTTAGCTTGTGGTTTACAGGGTTTTGAAGAGTGGATGATCTTTTAACCTCTCTGGACTGAACATCAGGAAGATGGACTTTGGGAGTCAGATGGTCCCACCCATTTCCATGTTTTGGTGAGGCAGGGTGAATTTGGTGTCTGAGTTTATCTTGGAGTGTAATTCTACTCAGGGTTGTCTTCTCCTGCTCTGCTTCTCATGTAAACCATGTTTCATTTGGTTAGTTTTGAACCTCTAAAGCCTGATGCAGCAAGCCAGAGTCTCAGCTAATAATAATTCCCTACAGCAGGCTGATTTCAGTAAAGCAGCCCGAATCTGTGGAAGATGAGGATCTAACCCAAGAGCTCTTTGCCTAAGCAGGTTGGATCTGATTTCAGTGACAATTCTCTTCAATACATGATATGAACTCTCTAGAGCTAATCTTTACCCAGCTTGGTAAGAAACAAGGATCCCTTCCATTTTCCCAGCAGCCAATATCCGTCTGCATGATTTCACCATTTCTGGGGTTATCCTTTGGAAACAGGTTGGTCTGCAGTGTCACCAACAGTGATGAGAATGGGGCTGTGCTCCTACCCTGCAGGCTGTGGAGAAAAAGCTGCCTCTGCAGAAAGAAGGGGAAGAGGGGAGGTGATTCTGCAGGGCTGCTGCTGCCCAAGAAGTGACCGTGGATCCTCAGTGCTCAGACTGGAGCAGCCTGCAGACCCCTTCTGTGGCTCCTCACCCCTTGTGAGCACTGAGATTAGAGCACTAGTGGTGACCATGTCAGGACAGCACCAGCTTTGTGTCCTTTTCCCACTGCTAGCTGTGGTTGGTGTTGCTTTCCCAGGCTGCTCAGCTCAGCTCACTGGTGCTGCCCACATCATGGCACCCGTCTCTGGGTTGGCTTTGCTGGAGACACATCACTTCAGATCAAGAAGTGATGAGCTAAATAGCTCCATCCCTTGAATTCCTCATCTCAGACAGAGTACCTTTGGATTTCACCAGCTCTGCTGTGCTTTCCAGGTTTTAGGTGTAATCCTTCCAAAATGCTTTAATCACATTAGAAGTTTAATCATAGTAGCAGCTTTTCTTATTCCTATTATTCAAATGTCTTCTCAGCTTTTAGTTGTGGATGGGTTTGTCTTGGGTTTTTTTTTTTGCTTTTGAGGACAAATTCTTAGTCTACAAGAAATTTAAACCCAGTGGTATTCTCAAATGCAGAGACTCCAATTTGTTATTATTCATTGAATTAATGCATTTTTGTCTCAGAATATTGTCTAACTTAGGGTAACACCTACCTATTTTAATATCTTTATACAACTGAAATATGCAGCATGTAGGATCAGGCTGTAAAGTCTGTCCTTGTCATACTAAAAACACAACTGCCTCTTGATTTTCAACAGATTTTAGTCCTCTTGCCTTCAGATACTCATAAACAACTGCATTTTACTGTAGTAACTTTTACATGCACATGCCTGAGAGAAAAACTGGTCCTTACAAAGAAATTTTGAATGAGAAGAGAGAGTAATATAGGCTTAAATGTATATCTCAAATAACTGAACTGAGTCAAACTATAAATAGATTCAGTGCAGCAAGGTAACTTGAAATTAGATTTTGTGTTGTATTTCTGCCTCATCTGTTTTTCTGCTTGCAAGGAGGATTTTATGCCCTTTCCTTTCTTCTGTCTTCATTTCAAATAACAGAGCTGAATCACACTATTAATACACTCAGTGCAGCAAGGGAACCTGAAATTACACTTCTCCCTGTTTCTCTGCCTCATCTATTTTTGTTCTAGAAAGGGGGATTTCTTGCCCTTTCCCTTTTACAACTTCTGTACATTGGGCTGGTGATTGGTTCCACTTTTTCTCCTAACCCTCTCATGTCTGGCCACAGGCCACTCTGAAAAACTTTAAGATACAGATTCCATTTTGTTCTGCCTATTTTCTTCCCACCCAGGCTGCAGAGCCCAGGGAGTTGCTCAGCTCCCACCCTTGGTTTCTGTGCACAGCCCCCCCTGCTCTCGTGCCATCTCCATCGCTGCCCCGCGACGACGGCTGGCGAGCCCCAGAGCCTCCAGCTCTGCTCTGTGCTGCTGTCCAGAGGGGCATCCCTGGGACGCAGGGTCAGAACAGGACAGGCAGCCTCCTCGTGCCTGCTCTGTAGATGGCCATCGTGGAGGGTCCCACACAGCTTGTGGCAGCGTGGAGCTCTGTGCAGCCCTGAGAACAGGAGCAGCCAGCAGAGCTCCCGCAGTCACCGTGAGTTCCTGAGCCCCGCGTTGCCAACCCCAGGCCCTCCTCTTGGCAAATCCCACCTGACGTTGCCCCAGGTGCACTGCATAGACATCTCTGGGGCGTTTGAAACCAATCATGTGCTGACACGAAGCAGAATAAATGGGCATTAAATTGCTTGGCATATTGTGCCACTAACTTCCTGGGCATAAGGACTCTTCTGAACTCCTGCAGCACGAGTTACCTGGTTCATCAGTGCTTCAGCTGTCGGCAGAGTGGTGAGAAACCTGACTGATGGAAAGCCAAAGAGCCCATCCTGGCAGGAGGCATTTGCAGTGTCTGTGCAGCATACAGGGGCTGCCTTGGGTGTCAGTAAACGAGAGCCTGTGCAGTCCTTGCCTTAGAAGCTCACAAGTGAGAAGTCACAGAAGCGTGTGCAATTAACTATAATGTGATATGCAGTTCCTGTATATGCTATCTGTCATATTGGCTCTGCTTATGTATCTAAAGATAGTATTATGGGATGCCAGTCTTATCTCACAGAAGACTTTTTTCTCCTCAGTTCCCATATGCATCTCCTCAGTGTCTCCTAGATCTGCCTTCCACATCCGAGCAAATCGAAATCATCCGGGAGGAACCGCCTAAGCAATAATGGTAAGCAGCAAACTGACTGCTCTTTTTCCACTGACCTCTTGGGCTTGTTGTTACCTCAGTTTTCCAAAACACTCCCTCACAACATGTCTTTCATCCACCTGTTGCATTGTGTTCTGTGAACTGTGTGTGGGAGGAGCTGCCTCCTGAACATGCCAGTGCCTTGCGTAACGCAGCGAGCCTTGGTTCTTGACTGGGAGGCCTGAGCACTCCACAGGGTAAACTTCAGCCTCGTTAAAGCCAAACAGCTGGACAGAGACAAAATATTTTGCTTTTTTTGGTTCACATTTTCATATGCACTTATATGTATATATGTGCCACAAAAAGCTATCAATGCATAAATACCAAGGATGAAAGAATCTCCATAATTTGAACTGAAATTTCCAGTCAGAGAGGAAGCCTAAGTCCCTAACAACAACAAATTACATGGCATTCAGTTGACAGAAAATGATCTAAAATGGAATCAATGTGTCATATGCTATATATTTATACAGGGGCACCTGATTTCATTGTTAAAGCAATTCAAATAGCACTTGCTATTTCAGGAAAATACAAGAGATGGTAGCCTGTACTAGGAATATATTTTTAGCAGTAATATGTTTATCTTTATTTGGTTGTAGTTAGATGGATACTATATGAAGAAGTAAGAATTAAACAGTCCTAGACTGTTTTAGTCTGAGGGAGCTGAAGTTAATAGTTTAAACTCTGCCAGCTGCTAGTGCTGATCTTTCTATTCTGTGGGTCAGCAGCTGGAGGTCTGGTCCTTTTTAGCATCCCTTTTTGTCTGCTGCCAGCTCTCTTCCCTCTTATCCCACAGTGGGAGACAGAAATGACTTTTATTAAATTAGTTCAGCATCCTGGGGCAGCCATGGATAGAAGGTAAGCATGGCAGTTCCTCCTCTAGATTGCAGTCTAGGCAAGAGAAATCACTGCTGGTGTGGTGTCAAAAAGCTGCTCATTGTCACTCAGAGAGGTTGGGTTTACAGCAGAACACACAGTTGAAGTGTTATGATTTTATTCTTTTAGCAGCAGACATTTGAAACTGATTTGTCAGGTGACAGTTGGAAAAAAAAAGAATTCTAAAGAAGTTGTTATTTGCATAAAAAATCAGAGTGATTGGGGATTAGGTAAAAATAAAAAGTGAATGCAAAGAGAAAAGGAGAATGAAGTAAATTTCTGACACCATCTGCCATCTTAGTTCATCTAGATTAGCTTCAGGAACGTGCTCCATCAGAGGCCTGTTACTTTACAACAGCACAATGCAGAATATACAGGAGCTCTGCAGAATCAACCTAGATAAACCTTAAAGACTGATAATTCCAAATTCTGACTTCATTTTCTAAAACTTTAAGTGGGTAAGATTTGAATGAGAAGCAAGTATCATAGAGATAACTACCTCTGAAGCCAAACTTCTTTTTTCTTAATATTTTTTTTCCCCCAATTTACCCAGGTATTCTGCCCAGGATATGGTCAAGTTACAGCTATTTCCAGGCTCATGCATTAAAATGTGCAGTATTTAGCAACCTGATGGAACAAAACCAGTTACTCTTGGCCAACTCTTGTGCTGAAGTTGTAATTTAAGCAGATGTTACATGGTACTCAAGTAGTTGGTTTTTACTGAAATAAGTTAGGTTTTCACAAGTTACAATGAGAAGACTAAAAACTACATTTGCACTGAAAAAAAACCAACCAACATTTGAAAATACCTTAGAACAAGTGATACCTGCCAAGCTCCATGCCCTAGAAATTCTGAAGAACATTGATTTTCTTTGGGGAATAAAGTGACCCTAAGCAACTTATTTTTCACATGCCGTTTTTCAAAAATCTTTTCCTTTTGTTTCTGCTCCTTTTCACATGATAGATCAGAGAGAATTCAGCCAACAAGATTTATCTCCTTTTTTTTCTTCCTGTCCTTGCCAAAACTGGCAGCAAAAAGCCCATCTGCTGGTAGCACCTAGCTAGTTCTCACCACAGTGCCCTGGCATGACTCACCTAAACACATCTTTATCTACAGCAGTCACCAGCTAGTTCCAAAACCAGTACAACTAGCAGGTGCAGGTTGCCTATAGCTGCAGGTCTCTCCTGGAATACCGTCAGTCATTGCCTCATCTCTTGGTTTGTCATCTGGTAGAAGTCAGACAGGCTTGTGAGAACTGCTCCCCTGCGGATGGCTCCCGAGCGGCGTGGGCAGCAAGCGAGTTCTCCTGGCTCCCTCCCCAACCTCTCCACTTCAGCTGCTGGTTGCTGCAAAACTATCAGGAGTTTCAGACCCTTGAATCTTCTGCCCCTGTCACAGCTGACTGAAATGGTCCCAAGTGTCCAAAAGCTAGCTGTCTGACGTGAGGAGAAGGGAGGGCCACGGAGGGCTCCGGTGCGCGATCAGCTCGATGTGATACTGAGAAAGCAGGGTTGTCATGTTGAGCATTTTTTTAGCTGCCCTATCTTTGCCTGACCCAGATAACAGGAAGAGCTCCCTAAATGCTCGTGAGAAAGCAGCAGCAGTGCCAGGCTTGGAGGTGTCTCCAGATCTGCCATCTCCTCTGTCTTCAGAACTCAGAGGCACTGTGACCTCCAAACGCTGCCGTAACTCGGGCTCCAGCTGCTGTAGCCTGGGAAAGCCACACGAAACAAGTGCTAGAAGGTGCTGGTGGGAGCCGCTTAAAATCAGTGCTATTGCTCCCATATAGTCCTGGCCTGAACATGTAGGTGTCTTAACCTTGTCTGCAGGAATGGTCAAAACATTGCTACTGTCAATCAGGCTGTTTACTCATGGTGAACACATTGCTACTACCAGGCTGTTTACTCATGGTGAAGATGTTACTGTCAGGCTGTTTACTAATGGTGAAGGTGTTACTACCAGGCTGTTTACTAATGGTGAAGATGTTACTGTCAGGCTGTTTACTAATGGTGAAGGTGTTACTACCAGGCTGTTTACTAATGGTGAAGGTGTTATTGTCAGGCTGTTTACTAATGGTGAAGATGTTACTACCAGGCTGTTTACTCCTCGGGCATATTTGGCAGCCAAGGGCAAGTTGCTTACCAGGCTGCTTCTTTCCTAAACCGGTAAAATATCAATGCTGAAAAAGAGCAAACATTGATTTCTAATTTAAAGTATATGCACTTTTCCTTTTGAAAAGCAAACTGTTTTAAATGTCAAATTATTATAACTTTCATGAATGTCTAAGTTTTAAAAAAGCTATTAATGTAGGTAAAATACTGTGCTTTCAGATAGCCTGTTCTTGCTGGTGGTGTTGCAAGTTCCATTACTGGGCTGGTAGCACCACTAGCTCAGCATCTGGAATCAGAATGGTGGAGCTGCCAGATCAGCTCTTCCCACCTGCACCTTCCCCTCAATATTGGTTTGCTCAGCTAATTCAGCTCAGTCTCTTGGACATTCCAAATTAAAAATCAGAGGTTGAACATCCCTGATTTAGGGAGATCTTACATATTTTGACCCTGGAGCACACCATCCACATTTTTTTCCTGCTCTAAACCTATACCTGTTTTTTTTATACCTCATTTCTGAAAAGCATGAGGGACTGAAGAGTAGCAATATCAACCCTAATGTGGGGCATCACCGGTATTCTGGGCTCTCTGAAAAATGACACTTCATTCTCATGCCTTAAAATGCTTTAGGAGTGCTCAGAGTCTCAGAAGACTTCACATTCTCTAATTATTAGATTTTCTGCAGTGACCTGATAAATTTAGATAGTGGGATTAGCAGTTGTTTACTGGACATTATTCTGCCACACGCCCATGGCTTTGTTTTCCTGAGACACTATTATTAACATGTGAATACACACGTTTGTTCAATTTTGTTAGTAATATATTGCATCACTGTAATTATGAAAGGTCTTTAGCACTTTTTTTCACTTCAGGACATTTCTGGTTGCCTGTTTGCTCTCAGAGTGGCTGATCCTCACTCCTCTGACTGGGCAGAGGAAAGGACTTGAAGGAAAATATTAATTTAAAACCCACACTACCTGGTTGTTGGGAGTTTATTAGTCCTACAAGCTAAGCAGCCTTAGGTGTGGTCAAGGCTTGGGGAGGAGGCTCTGTGGGAGGGTGGAAGTGCTGCAGGAAGTGTTTACAGAACAGAGTAAACAATGTCTTCTTTGGGTTGAAAGGACCCCACTGCTTGGGGTCTGATACGTCAGTAGGAGAGAAACTCAGTTCCTGAGCCACGGCTTGTGTTTTCAGACTCAAGGAAAGGAGCAGTCAGACTAAAATCCCATCAGGAGTGGATTCCTGTGCAGTTGCAGTGAGGTGAACTGCTCCTGTCACTGGGATGCTGCAGAGCATGGCAGTTGCTTTCATTCACTTCCCACGAGGGTATGTTTTAACGGGGAGTGAACACATTCCTGTCCTCTGTTAATGTTATGCATCAGCTCTGGGTGCTTTGAATGAAAGCTGACACTGACCAAGTTGTGGCCCCAGCAGAAATTACCTGGCCATAGCAATGAGCAGCTGCAGCTAATGGCAACCTTGCACTCGTGCTGGAATCTGTTTCATCTGTGAAGATGGACTGGCTCAGCACCTGGCTGAGCTGAAGGAAGCTTTACAGAATGTTTGGTGACAGGTCTGAATAGGAATACTGGATATTGACATGGCTGTTAGGGCATTTACTGTAGAAATGGACGGTTTGGGTTTATCAGGGTGATGTTGGGAGGATAAAAGAAGTGGAAAAAATTGACTCCATCGAAGTTGGCCTATGGGGTGTTAGAAACAATTCTTGAATAGGAAGTGCCCAGAACACTAAAGAGCATAAAAGGTTTAAAAAACTACTGCAAACACACTTTAATTATTGCAGAAAATACAAATTATTGATGAAAAGCAGACCCCACAGAATATCTGGTAAAGCTGCACCTGAGTCAGTTGCCATCAAGAGATGATAATCCCTTCCTGCTTTACACTTTCCCCTCCATATCCTGCATCTGTGTAAGCTAAGCAGTGGTGGTGTCACAGCATCTCACTGATCTTGAAGAGAAGTCCTGCAGGTGTGTGAGCAGAGACAAGCCAGCCAGGTAGATGGAGTTAATGCCCAAGGCACCGCAGCACAGGCAGCATCTGAAAACAAAGGAATCACAGAGTTTTAGCCATCCAGAAATAGATGTGATGCCTGAGACCTGGAGGATTGTACTTGGAGCTTAAAAGGAGGGGCAGCAATCCAACCATCCTTGCAATTTGAACTCCCCCGTTTTAAACTGCCGAGCCCAAGCGCTGTAGGGTTGTCTCTCTGCTCCCTCTGTGAGGTGATAATACTGCACTGTCCCCTCACGAGTGTTTTCCCACCCACGACACGCTGTGCTCTCACGCTGCCTGTGTGGGTCAGGCAGGTGACAGTGGACAGAAGCCCAGGCGGTGCACAGCCACAGCCAGCACCCCACACACAACTGCTGCTCCTCTCCTGCCCTCATCCATCAAAAGCAACGCTGGCCATTTGCAAAACACCCCTAGCCATTGGCAGTCTTCATCTCGGAGCCGGCAGGTGTTTCTTCCAAGGCAAGGTGTTCTGCAGGGCAGGGCAGTGCTGGAGCTGTGTTTTCCTCTCCCCTGGTAATGGACTTGCTTGGGCTCTCTGGAACTCCCTTCCTGTTTCCCTCCAAGACCTTGAGTCACTTCCTTTCTCTAAATAAAGAAAAACCTTTTGCTTGCCTTTAACTGATGGTGGATTCTCTTCCAAGCACTCTGATAAGATCAGCTGAATGCGATGTGGATTTTTCCTTCTTGCAGATGACCAAAAATCACTGCACTTAGATATGTTAAAATTTGTTTCAGTGCTGTGTCTGTATTCAGAATTTAATTTTTTTTAATACCTTGTTGACTTAGGGCATATTTAAATGGAATGTTGAAATTCCATTTTCTTGGCTTTCAGAAGGGCAGAGAGATGGAGATCCAACCCATCTGGTGCTGGAGACTCTCTCCCCTGCAGGGAGCATGCAGCTGCTCCCTCACTCCTTCAGGAAGGTTAACGGAGCCCAGTCGGGGCGTCTCCTGATGTGTCCCGGGGCACCAGTGCTGCTAGTTCCCTGAGCAGCCCCCTGCCTCCACCCACACCAGAGCTGCTTCTCCTTCCGTTCTCGGGTCTCATGAGCTCTCCCTTCACTCTGGAATGCTTCCATCAGCTCCACTCTGTACAGACACATGTGGGAGAACAAACCACCAGTGGTGAACATTCCCTAAGACTGTTGGGATAGTATTAATTACAGAATTGTGAGTGCATTTGGTCTGCTCGTGGTACCTGCGTGGGTGGAAATTGTATCCAAATATATTCCATTTGAGTTAACTTGTTACCCTAAGGCTTTGGCCGCTGTTCCGTCTCTGAGGAACAGACCCAGAGGCCGCAGCAGAGGCAAAGCCAGACAGCAGGTTTTGCATTGTGAACGAGCTGCCATTTTCCCCTCCACAAGTTGCAGTTTTTAAAGGGGTGGTTAGATCTGCTCAGATGGCTGACTGAAACCGATACGAGTGGTTAAACAAGTTTGTCTCTTCTCAAATTGTCTCGTCTCTGGTTTTTTTCAGACGCAGCAAGTCTTTTGCATCGTGTTTTGGTGAAAACTTCCCTTCCCCTCGGAGGAAGGTGCTGCCCGGCTCCGCTCCCCGCCCGGGGTGATGCTCCAGCCTGCGCCACAGCCGAGGAGGAGCGGGATGGGGAAGGGCCGCTCCCGGACCGCACTGCGGACCCGCCCGGGCTGCAGCGGATCCCAGTCGCAGCCAGGGTGAGAGACAGCGCGTTGCGGGCGACTGGTCCCCGAGAAGCCTCCGTGACGCCCTCGCCTTTCTGAAGGAAACCTCCGGGTTTCTGGCCGCTGTTTAGAAAAAGAAGTCTTCGCTCCTCCTGGCAGGGGAAAGTGATGAATCACGACACGCACTCAAGATGTCTGTCACGCTGCGGCCTGCGGCCGGCCGGCGGAGGGATGGAGAAGGGACCCCCCCGTCCCCAACCGACCCGCTACGGCGAGGGGCTGCCCCGGCACCGCCCCCGCCGCCAGGCCCCAGCGCGGCGCGCAGGTGTGGCCGCCCCAGCCCCACCCCGCATTCTCCTCGCTGAACTTTCCCCGACTTCGCCATCCCCGCGCCGCCATCCCCGCGGCCGCCCTTGCGCTGCATATTCATGAGCGGCCGCGCCCCGCGCCTCGCCCTATTGGCCGCGCCGCGCCCGCTGCCCTGCTCAGTGGCCGGCGGCGCCGTCGCTCAGCGCGGGGCGGGGAGCGGAGCCGGTGACTCAACAGGGCGTGGAGTCTGGGTCCCGCAGCGGCGGCAGCGCGGCCCTCCCCCCGCAGCCGGCAGAGGCACAGCCCCAGCGCCGCGTACTCATTGTTCCGTCGGCTCCAGGCACCATGGACGAGCTGGACCAGTCGCCCCTGGTCTCCTCCTCCTCAGGGCCAGCGCGGCCGCAGCAGCCCCAGTTTAACTACCAGTTTGTGGTAGACGACGAGAAGGAGGAGGAGGAAGAAGAAGAGGAAGAAGAGGAGGACGAAGACTTCGACGAGCAGCTGGAGGTGATGGAGAGGAAGCCTGCCTCGGCTCCCGCCGCATCCGCGCAGGAGCGGCCGCCGCAGCTGCTGGACCTCGGCGGTCCCGCTGAGCCGCCCCGCCCCGCCGCTCCGGAGCCACCGCAGCCCGGCTGGAGCCCCCCGGGAGCCGCCGTGTCCTCCTCCTCCTCCGCAGCCAGCACGCCGTCCCCCGCGCAGGAGCAGCCCTCGGCCCCCGCCCGGCCCGCTCAGCCCCAGCCGCCCAAGCCCGAACCCGCCCCCGTTCCCCGCAGAAGAGGGTCCTCCTCCGGCTCGGCTGGTGAGTGCCTCCGCTTCTGGGCCGGGGAGGGCGGGGGGCAGCGGTCCCCGCAAGCCGGGCGGCTCCGCCCCAGACGCTCCGGTTCTCGCTGCCCCGCCGGCGGGGCTCCCTTTGTCTGCCGGCCCTGGGCCGCCTCCTGCGGCATCGCTCCCTCCCCTCAGCCGCGACAGGGCGCGGCCCCGCTCCCCCTGGCCCCGCCGCAGCTCGTGCGGGAAACAGGGCTCCCCCTCCCCCGGTTTTGTTCGTTTTGCTGCGGCGTTCGGTGCGCGCGGTTTATTTTATCGCTGTTCTTTTTTCGCTCCCCTCCTCCCCTCTCCGCTGTGCCGCTGGCGGGAGGGGAAGCGCCGCCCCGGCCGCCGCCTCTCACCCGGGCCGCTGGGGTACCGCCTGGGGACGAGGGGCAGCGCCGGCGGGAGCGGCCCCTGGCCGGTGACCCCCGCGGCTCTCGGCCCAGCCCGGCTCGGCCCGGCCCGGCCTGCGCGCTGTCCCAGCCCCTGGGCACGGCTCACCCGCGGCGGCTGGGCGGGGGGCAGGACGGGCAGCGCGGGGGAGGAGGGACATACCGATGCTTTGAATCTCACTCATTTTCAACAAATCTCTTGGCTGGGAGGGGCAGCGCTGCCTCCTTTCCGAAACCATCCTGACGAGAGGGCAGAGGTGGTGGGCGTCTCTGCGGGCCTGGCGAAGCCCTTTGTGGGGAAACGCCGCTCTCCGCCTTCAAACAATAAACCTTAAGCCCCGAGAGAGAAAGTAAACTAGTAAAGTATGTGACAAAGCACGCTTTGGAGAAGCAACAAAGGCGTGCAGGCTACTGTAGGTGTGGCAGTGATGAGAGAAATTGTCAACCTCGCGTCCCGCCTGTGGTTCGGGGCTGGCCGGAGCTAGCCGAGAGCTGATAGTAACTGGGGGCTCGTCTGAGGGGTCCCCCCCAACGTCTGGGTGCTCCGGAGCTCCGAAGTGCTGTAGTGGAGGGCGTGCCGCCCTCGGAGCAATTACTACCGCTGCCGGAGTGCCAGAAACCTCGCAAGGGCTAATCCAGGAGCTGACCCGGCATGACTAATGAATGTGGATTGCGATTGTGCTCTGGCTCGCGTGTGGCTCGGCTCAAAATGCGGGAGCCGACTCGAGGCCGTGCAAACGGGGAGAAGGTGCAAATGGAGGTGCCTCGTGACGGTGCAGTCTGGTGTCTTGGTGCGCTGCATGTGTCGTACAGATGCAGGAGTGAGTTCAACACGGGGGTGTCATGGTAGCAGTGGGTGTGATGCTGGACAGTCAAAAGGCACGGGAATGATAACAAAAAAGGCTTATTATTTAAACCTGAGTTTAATGTTGTGTCTTTCACAATGCTTTTCATCTGCACATGTGACGGGAGTTTATGGTTAGTTGTGCTATTGTTTTTCACAGCCCACTTTATTTTAATTCTGATAGCTGTAGTGGTAAACTGAGGGGTTTTTATTTTTTATTTCCACCATTTGGAGGACAGATTATGACAAACTTGCAACAGTCTTAAGAGGAGGAATCCTATACGATGGGTAAATGGATTTTTTTTTCTAGGCAGATTCTTCAGTGGAGCTCTGGAAGGTTTGAGCAGAACAGAAGGAACAGGATAAACTGAATCTTGCTGTTCCTTAGAGAAGATAGAAGTGTGATTCTAGAGTGGATTTGGTTTTCTCCTCTGACCCCTGAAGGGTGAGAGCACAGTAATGCCTGAACTATTTCCTCCTCATTAGAGTAGAGGAGAGCCAAGCTGTGAGCAGTGGGTAGCGTAGCTGGGAGGTGGTGTCCGAGTTCCTGCAGTGTGTCAGGGATGACTAATGTGGAGCTCTGAGATGAGGGCCAGTCTCTGGGAGGCCTGCTTTCCAAAGGCAAGGTGCTGTAACACAAAATGCTCATCTCATTAAGGCTTGGGATGTTACAGGCTGCCTGAGGGACTGGAAGC
>VYZU01020299.1:49483-63733 GCA_013401355.1 Ceyx cyanopectus | reverse complement strand
TAGGCAACAGCTTCAGCTTTGTGGTAGACTTAGGAAACCTTTTTTTGTCTTTGGCAAATGCTCATTTCTGTTATAACTAGTGAAGCTTGCTTTCAGTCTTGAGAGTACCTTTTAAAAATACAATTGGAACTGAAGTATTTTTGCTCATTATTAAATATATATTGTTCAGCTTTTGAACTGAATATGTAATAATTGTAATCTGTGATTCCATTGACAAGTATCTGAGAGCTGCATTTCTGAGACCCAGTAACATAAATTGAATCTATTTTTGAAGTGCACTCAAAAAGGTAGCAGAGGAAATGCACAAAATAATGGTCATGTGTGGAAAACATCTTTTTGAGAGACTGAGCAAAGCATCCAGAGGTGATGTGTCTGTGGTTCAGCACTTTGTGTGGGAAGGATTTCCAGTAGAAAAAAACTCTTTAATTGTTAAAGACAATGTCAGGAAGGCAGAGGGTGAGGATCAGAAGAAAATATAAGAACACTTCTTAGTGAGGTTAATTCCCTTCTGGTAGGGGGACTGATTTGCCTAGGGACATTGTGGAATCTGCATCATTTTGAGCCTGTCAGCACTGCTCAAAGTTCTGTTTAAGTTGCCCTGTATTTTTAGAATGCTATTTGAAACTTTTTTTGATGAGCATTGTGGGAGGCTAGACCAGATGTTCTTAATATTGATACTTTTTTTTTAATCCCTAAAACCTCTTTCTTCCCCAGCAAACCCTGCTTTGCTTTCATGCATTCAAACCTAGCCACAGCACACAAATGAGTGGAATTGATCCACTCTTTGCCAATACTACATTCCTCTCTAAGCATGTCAGGTAGCTGAGCTTAATTTGGTGTATCTCACCAGAGGTGCCCTCCTTGGTGTGTGTTGGACAGCAACAATTATATTGTCCCAAATTTAAATCAGGTTAAAAGGACTGCTAAAGCTGGTGAGTTAGTCCCTCAAAAGTAAGAAAACAGCAAAACATCTCCAGAAAAAGAGGGCAACCTCTCCCTGCCAAACACAAAGTTCAGAGATCTACAGCTTCTTAGCAAAGCAATGGGAAGAATTTTAATGTGGGCTAGATTATCTCCTCTAACCTTTGGTTGGAAGGTAGCTGAGGAGGTTGGGGGGAACAAAGGGGAGAAGAAATAAGGCAAACTAGGCATTTTTTTTCTAGCATTGCCAAACTGAAGCTCTACTACACTAGGAATTCCCCCGGTTACAAATGGATGTGAACGTGTTGGGCAGCTGTGAGTGTAGACAATGCTGAGAGCTTCCTGAGTTGTCATCTGTCACTTGGGAAAAAGAGCTGTGAAATTCTGCTTAGTAATGAAGGTGATTCCAAGTGTTGGCCAGCAAGAAGCCTGGCTAGAGTTGGTTTGTGTTTGGCTTCAGTGCCTCTCCTGACAGGGACTCTGCACTTGATAGCTCTAATAAATAGCTGCAGTGTGCTGTCTCCCATTTAGAAATTGCTCCATTCAGAAATTAGTCTAAAATGTACAGATTTAATAACATTATTTGATTGTAAATCATGAAATACCTGCCTTGGAGAACCCATCTATTACTTTGGGGGTTTTCTAGTCACTGCTTTTAGTGTTTGATTGGAGGTGTCTCTGACTTGGTTACTATTAAAATACATAGGGAAATATTTGTGCTTTCATGAATGGACTTGAACTGGTTTTGAGTGTCCTTTATTGGCAAGCCCACAGTTTTTTTTGGGTTGTGGTTTTGGGTTTTTTTTCCAAGTGCTGATGTGGTAAAGGACTTTATGATCCAGGAAATCTGTCATACCCAATAAATCATTTTTATCATCACTTGTTTTTGGTTCTTTCAGTTGCTGAGCATTCCTACAGATAGTTTGTAAAAGAAATGGAGGCATTCAGAAGAATTAGTGAATTAAGGAGATCTGTGTTGTCTTTTGAAACAAAAGACACATTACTGGGGGGAGGGGGGATGTATCATGTGTGGACTGTATAGACCCAGCTTGTTTTCCTTTGCCTGAGACTGCTGCCTAAGCTTTTCTTGTTCTGCCTGACAATACTTCTTTCACTTGATTTTTCCAATTCATTGTTTGTGCTGCAATTTGGCCAGTGTGAGCTGCCTGTGGGTGGGTATTGTATCCTATTGCTTGTTTAGCATAGGCCAGATTGCAAGGTTTGGGTACCTGCCTTCTGTTAAAATGAACAGTTCATCTCTGACACTTTCTGAAGTGTATCAGTGACAGCAATGTGGAAAGGCTGCACATGAAAGCACACATACCTGCTTGCAGTTCTGATTCCTGCTCAGTTGTCATACCTGAGCAGGAAAAATAACAAGTATTTCTTTACCTAGTCAATTATTCCCTTTTATCTTCAATCAGGAATAATATGCCTGAGTTNATCTGTGATTCCATTGACAAGTATCTGAGAGCTGCATTTCTGAGACCCAGTAACATAAATTGAATCTATTTTTGAAGTGCACTCAAAAAGGTAGCAGAGGAAATGCACAAAATAATGGTCATGTGTGGAAAACATCTTTTTGAGAGACTGAGCAAAGCATCCAGAGGTGATGTGTCTGTGGTTCAGCACTTTGTGTGGGAAGGATTTCCAGTAGAAAAAAACTCTTTAATTGTTAAAGACAATGTCAGGAAGGCAGAGGGTGAGGATCAGAAGAAAATATAAGAACACTTCTTAGTGAGGTTAATTCCCTTCTGGTAGGGGGACTGATTTGCCTAGGGACATTGTGGAATCTGCATCATTTTGAGCCTGTCAGCACTGCTCAAAGTTCTGTTTAAGTTGCCCTGTATTTTTAGAATGCTATTTGAAACTTTTTTTGATGAGCATTGTGGGAGGCTAGACCAGATGTTCTTAATATTGATACTTTTTTTTTAATCCCTAAAACCTCTTTCTTCCCCAGCAAACCCTGCTTTGCTTTCATGCATTCAAACCTAGCCACAGCACACAAATGAGTGGAATTGATCCACTCTTTGCCAATACTACATTCCTCTCTAAGCATGTCAGGTAGCTGAGCTTAATTTGGTGTATCTCACCAGAGGTGCCCTCCTTGGTGTGTGTTGGACAGCAACAATTATATTGTCCCAAATTTAAATCAGGTTAAAAGGACTGCTAAAGCTGGTGAGTTAGTCCCTCAAAAGTAAGAAAACAGCAAAACATCTCCAGAAAAAGAGGGCAACCTCTCCCTGCCAAACACAAAGTTCAGAGATCTACAGCTTCTTAGCAAAGCAATGGGAAGAATTTTAATGTGGGCTAGATTATCTCCTCTAACCTTTGGTTGGAAGGTAGCTGAGGAGGTTGGGGGGAACAAAGGGGAGAAGAAATAAGGCAAACTAGGCATTTTTTTTCTAGCATTGCCAAACTGAAGCTCTACTACACTAGGAATTCCCCCGGTTACAAATGGATGTGAACGTGTTGGGCAGCTGTGAGTGTAGACAATGCTGAGAGCTTCCTGAGTTGTCATCTGTCACTTGGGAAAAAGAGCTGTGAAATTCTGCTTAGTAATGAAGGTGATTCCAAGTGTTGGCCAGCAAGAAGCCTGGCTAGAGTTGGTTTGTGTTTGGCTTCAGTGCCTCTCCTGACAGGGACTCTGCACTTGATAGCTCTAATAAATAGCTGCAGTGTGCTGTCTCCCATTTAGAAATTGCTCCATTCAGAAATTAGTCTAAAATGTACAGATTTAATAACATTATTTGATTGTAAATCATGAAATACCTGCCTTGGAGAACCCATCTATTACTTTGGGGGTTTTCTAGTCACTGCTTTTAGTGTTTGATTGGAGGTGTCTCTGACTTGGTTACTATTAAAATACATAGGGAAATATTTGTGCTTTCATGAATGGACTTGAACTGGTTTTGAGTGTCCTTTATTGGCAAGCCCACAGTTCTTTTTGGGTTGTGGTTTTGGGTTTTTTTTCCAAGTGCTGATGTGGTAAAGGACTTTATGATCCAGGAAATCTGTCATACCCAATAAATCATTTTTATCATCACTTGTTTTTGGTTCTTTCAGTTGCTGAGCATTCCTACAGATAGTTTGTAAAAGAAATGGAGGCATTCAGAAGAATTAGTGAATTAAGGAGATCTGTGTTGTCTTTTGAAACAAAAGACACATTACTGGGGGGAGGGGGGATGTATCATGTGTGGACTGTATAGACCCAGCTTGTTTTCCTTTGCCTGAGACTGCTGCCTAAGCTTTTCTTGTTCTGCCTGACAATACTTCTTTCACTTGATTTTTCCAATTCATTGTTTGTGCTGCAATTTGGCCAGTGTGAGCTGCCTGTGGGTGGGTATTGTATCCTATTGCTTGTTTAGCATAGGCCAGATTGCAAGGTTTGGGTACCTGCCTTCTGTTAAAATGAACAGTTCATCTCTGACACTTTCTGAAGTGTATCAGTGACAGCAATGTGGAAAGGCTGCACATGAAAGCACACATACCTGCTTGCAGTTCTGATTCCTGCTCAGTTGTCATACCTGAGCAGGAAAAATAACAAGTATTTCTTTACCTAGTCAATTATTCCCTTTTATCTTCAATCAGGAATAATATGCCTGAGTTTTGCTGTGTTTGATGTGTGTCTCAGAGCTTGAAGGTATTTTTCAGCCTCACTTACATGTAGATCTGGGAAAACCTTTTTTGAGATTGAGACCCTTTGTTCATGGATAGTTGTGGAAGGCAAAATCAACAGAAGTTGTTTCAACCCTCTGTTGTGATGCTTTCATTGTTTATGTACAACTGTGCTACAAATACTAGATTATTGGGCTAGAGGAGTGTGCTGTAGCTTTAGAAATGGTCAAGATTTGTTTAGAATTTCCATGATAGTTTTTTTTCTGATGAATGGAAAGTGAGGAATTTTATGAAACTTGAAAGCTCACCCTTAACTAGCCTTGCTTTTCAAAGCCCCTCTTTGAAGATCTGTGACATCTGGATTTCCATAGTACATGGCTTAGCAGTAAACAGTAATTCCTCAGCTTGAGCAAAGAACTTAGAGTAAATCTGCTTTGCTTTGGAGACAAAAGTGCTTTCTTCTGCATTAGATAAGAGTAAATATAAGATTAATAGTTTTAGGTTGGTTATGAATCTGCTGCTATTCAAACAAAGTTACTTTAATTTCAAATTGTAATATAGTACTAGTAATACAGTTTTATAGCTTTTCACTATGGTACTTCATTTAGAAATGTTAGATTTATCATTGGTCAAATTCTAGCATGTAGTGTGTGTGCTAATGTATTAGTAATCTTTATGAAAGTAAGTATTTATATACAGAAGATAGTGTTAAAGCTGTAAAGCTTAATGCTTTTCTGCATCTGTGAAAGGAGAAAAGATTCCATATACTGTCTAGTTAAGAAAAGATAATGATTTTTTTTAAGAGAGTTACACTTCTAAGTTGTATGTTTGGGTTTGTTGTTTTTTTTTTCCCCTTTCTTAAAGCTACTGTTATGTCTGACTGCCAAGAATTTATTGAAGATAATTCCCCTGTCATCAGTAGTCACTTTTAAACTTGAAAAATGTCTATAGAGGTAGACTTGATATGACACAGCAAATAAGTATGTATGGAGTGTCTGAGCAGACAGTGACTGCAGCAAGATAGCCTTCCTTCTGCATGAGCTTCCCAACACACAGATCCACAACCTGAGAGGCAAAATGCATTAATCAGCTAGATTGGCCTGCTGGAAATGTTGTCTAGCTGCTGTTAGCACAGGAATAACTGTGTTTGCAGGGGTTAACAGATGGAATCTGATGCAATCCCTCCCACTTTTCCCAGCAGTTTTCATTAGACAAGTGCTCCATAGCAACAGTGAGATCACTGGAGACAGGATTTCATTGATTTCTGCCTCCCGCCCCCTGCCATTTCTGAGCCTTTCTTATCACTGAAGTGCAGTTGGGTTTTCAGACCCTTTTTTTTTTTTATGCAGAACACTTATGTGTGCTTCTCTCCTGTAGATAATTTGGAAAGCAGAAATCCCTTACATCTTTTGTTTTTAATGTTTCACTATGTATTTAAAAAGAGATACAGGCTTAGGGGGCTGGATAACTGTACCTGCTGTAGCTGATGTTCTCAAGTATTCTTGCATTGTTTGCTGGTCTTCTAGGGAAAAGAATAATGTAGAGCAAGACCTGAAGGAGAAAGAAGATACCATCAAGCAGAGGACAAGTGAGGTGCAGGTAAATAAACCACAGAATTATTGTTCAGACACCTGGTATTGCACTGTGTGATGCTTTAATGGCTGTGGGGTTACCGAGTCTTTAGATCACATCACTTTTTGTAGTAAAAAGAAAAATTGATGGCTAAGAAAAACAATGTAATCTGAAGTGTATGTTTAAAATGCCTGGGGGTGGATGTAGGTGTGTAAATATGTGTGTATTTATAGAAATGTGTGAGCTCCCAGGATATGTAGTCTATGTGGAGTTTTAAATGAAAAATACTACAAAAGAACAGATTTCTTCTCCTTTTTCTTTTTTTTTTTTTTCCTTTAGCAGAGGTATCTAATGTATAATTAAGACTGAAGAAGACACTGTAGCACTGCAAATGAATAAACTTAAGTGGCTGAATTTAAAGGCTTGTCTATTGGGCTGCTGCTTAAGAGTCGCAGTAATTACTGGCTTGGGAGGGATGGTGCCTCAAGTTAATTTTGCCTAACAGAAGGGAATTTTAAAAATAATCTGTTTGATTTCAATTTAAAAAGATGGCAATGAATTTACAGAATATTGGACAATTTAAATTTTACAAGTGTTTTACAGGGATTAAGAATTCTACAGTCAGCTTTGGTGTTCAGGGTGCTAACAGTGTAGCCAAGCTCTGAATTAAATGCTGCAGAGCAGTATATCAGTTTAATTTTAAGCTGCACAAGCAGCTGGAGTTGCTGCTTTAAGAAAAAAAATTCAGTGTGATATCTGATAATTCTACATTTTATTTCCATATTTACTTTAGGAATCTTTATTATTTCAGACTTTTTTTTCTTAAATGAAACAGCAAATAATGCAGATTTCTGCATTTTTATTTGTGTTGGGCAGAAAAAGAGCCAACATGTAACAACTGTTGTGAATTTTGTGCTTGGATATTTAATATCCTTAAAGCCTGGGTGATAAACAGTCTGCCCTCTCAGAAGAGAATCAGATGCTGGCCTGTTAGCCACGATGGCAGCCAGCTTCAGCATCTGCAGGAATGCCCAGAGGAGCTGGCCATGTGGGTGACTCTGGTTGTGTGTGCAGGGGTCATTCCCCTCCCCTCTGCAGCTTTCCTTTTCACACTGTTCACAACCCTTAGGGGTATTTCTGGGTTTGCACCAGCGTGTGCTGGGATCAGTCATGTGAAGGAGGAGTTAGCTGTTGCCTTTGTATAAAAGGTACCCAAAGCTGGATGAAAACCTTACCTTTACTGGGACACTGGCAGTGCCATCTGTGCCCTGTTTGGTAGTCAGCAGCAGCACAGAATCCATGACGTATCTAGAGCAGTAGTGTTGGGAGCAACTGTCTCAAGCCTTTAACCTCTTAGTGGTGGCAGGAGCTCTTTGTCCCTCGTTAAACAGAGAGGTGCAGAGCTCTGCCAGGCTGCAGAGATGAACAGTCTGCTCCTGGCTTCTCAGAAAAATGAAAGACCATCAGGGTCAAAGAGGAAATGGCTGCACGTTTATTGAAGCTGGAGGTGCCCCTTTATTTCTGATCCCTTTCTGGCTCCTGAGTGTTGAAGGACCTGCACATTTCAGGAAACTTTCTAGAGCTTCAGGGAACAGTGGTGACAGACTGTGAATCTCTTAACATCATGTGGGTATTTTTCTTCTGGTTTTATTCTAGTGGTAGCATTTCTACAGATGGTGTTCAAAATCAGTGTGTTCTCACCTGCCCCCTTGGATCAAGCTGGTTGGGTGGCACCACACGACAGGATTTCTGATGCCAGAATTCCATGGACACAAATCAAATATAGCCATTGTCTGATGGATCCAACTGATTTGTATGGGAGGAGGGAAAGATGACAGCTTTTTCTTCTATGAAGTAATTGATAGACTACGTAAATAGATAATAAAAAGCAAAGACAAAAAGAGCTGTAAGGAAAACAGCACACTGGGGAGTGTTCTTGTGCTTGTCAGCTCTTGAGGAGCAAAGATCAAGGGGTGCTTGAAAAAGTAAAGTAAAAAATAAGAAATCTCTAAGACACCATTTCATTAACTCATTCTGTGACTGGATTAGCATTTTCTTATAAATACACGAGTGAAAAACTCAGATAGGAAATGTTTCTTTTGACAGTAGAAAACTTTTACAGTGTAAATGTGTAAGTAAAACATGAGGTTTTGCCCACATACCAAGTGGCATCTGAAAATGCCTTTACCTGGCTGTCCCCTTGCTCTCCCATCACCAGCCTCCTCTTCTAGGGACAGATGTTGGAGCACAGGCTGCTTCAGCAGCTAGAACAGCCCTAGGCAGTGGCTTGTGGACACAAGTCTGTCCTCCTCACAGTACTGTACCTACTAAGAGTCTGAAATAAGTGGGGATTGCTCAACAATTCTGTGTTGATTTTTTTTGATGTGAAGTCCAAATATCTATATTATGCTTTTCAGTGGGACACTGGAACTCGAAATGTTTAGTCCAAATGCACATAACTCCTGAATAAAACATAATATGTTTGTCAATTGGGAAAAAATATGAGTGCATGTGAGGCACTGCCTCAGAGGGTGGGGGGTCGGGGGAGTGAAAGGTATTTTGGGACTATGGCCTTCTAACTAGTTCAGAATGTTTCTTGTCTTGTAGCCTTTTGATCTTTTTGTTGGCCTGAGTTTTTTTTTTAAACAGATTTATGCTGTGAGTGTGCCACTCAGCATTGGATTTTATCTCTTCTTTCAGTCACCAGAGCTATTAGAAACTGCTCTTTCAGGCTTCATGGTTCTTAGCACGTGAATTGTTTGCCAAACTACAGACTAGCAAGCAATTTAATCCACTCCCTTATCTGTGGAAATAGAGATCTCTAGGCTTTCCTTGTCCCACACTACATTATGAAATGGTTGTAAATCTAATATGAGGATTACTGTTACCATAAAAGTGCTATTTTGTACCACCTCAAATGTGTTAATGGCTTTCATATGGAGTCTCATTCACTGCTTGAACATTAAGATGCTGCTTCTCTGCTGAGGGTGTTCTTTGAAGCTTAATTGGAGCCTGGTCTGCTTCATAAAGATGTATCTTTGAGTATTATCTGCAGTTCTGTGCAGTATGTTTACCCCAGCCTTTAATTTTAGAGTGGTTCTGTGAATGTGTTTGGGTTTTGGTTGTAGTTTAATGGGGAGCCATCGGGCTTAGTCTGGTTTCTTCAGTGCTTCTCTGTGCCTGGGACAGGCACTGGGATTCAGTAACAGAGTGGAGGTGATCTGTATTTGGGTTCTATCTATGGGAATTCTTGCTTCCTTTTGGAGAAAGGAGACAGATCTCTTTAAGCTGTTAGATTTTCCCCTGTTGTGTTGAGTGTTAGCTTGCTTCTCAAAAAGATATAAAAAATGAATGGATCAAGAGTGGCCCAGTTACCTAAGTCAGTAGCTGCTGTAGCAGCTTTTCCTGTGTGCACCAGTTTGTCTATTACAGCTCAGAAATAACCAGTAATTCCCCTTGTCTGACTGCTGCCTGTCATACACCCTTTACTGAACTCCAGATGTCATTTAGGGTGTATGTGTGGGGGGGATGTGCAGGGGGTTGTTTTGGTGGTTTGGTTTTGTGTTTTGGTTGTTTTTAATTCCATAAAAGCATTCTGCTGTTTCTTTAGGTAGTCTTCTGATTGCCTTGAGGTTACAGATTTCCCCAGCATCTGACTGCTGCACCATATGCCTTGCTATTTCTGTCTTGCTTTTTTGTCCTGATTAGCTGAAATCTTCAGAGCGTGTGGGTAAACTCTTCCTCACCCAAAAAACCCACCAAAGCCCAAACAAAACACCCCGAAAAAAGGACAACAGGATCTTGGCTTAGAGCAGCACATGAATTTACAATCATAATGAGAAATTCACATCAGCTTGTTTCCTTATCCTCCTTAATTTTATTTTATCTCTATTTGATTTTTACTGTCGTTTATGATTCTTCCTTCAATTACCCCATTTTCTCAGAAGGCTGCAATCTTCTCTTTTCATCTAATACTTTATTAATCCTTTTTGATCTCCCCCTATTATCTCTTCCTCTTGACTTGACAATTTTTTGCTTCCTAAATTCCATTTTTGATATGTCTTTTCAATGTTATCTCTGCAGTCTGTTGAAGTGTAACCATTCCTGTTGCTTAATGAACTAATTATCATATGATGCTATTTAATGACACATCCTTACTGCTGTTTCATAAATCAAAAGAGTATAGAATGTGCATTTCTTAACAGTATTGTTATATGCAAAGTTTTGGGCTGATTTTTGCAAAATCAGAGGCAGGGATGCCCTAGAAGAGAGTGTAGTTGGGTTAATAATGCACCAGTTTGGTTCTTTACCATGTTGCCAAAAGAAGTTCCTATTTTTGGCAACACGTTTTTGAAGGGGGAAGGAGCAGAATAATTTTTATTAAGGAACTCANCTTTTTTGACATGTTACAAATGCTACCTTTTCAAAGAGAATGTGTTGATACTTTGAAATCTGAATTAGTATTGCAGCTTATGCTGTGGCATTCAGTGGTTAGGATGAGAGAGGGAACAAATCCAAAGCTAATGTTTTTGTTATCCCAGGATCTGCAGGATGAAGTGAAGCGGGAGAGCAGCAACCTGCAAAAGCTACAAGCTCAGAAGCAGGAAGCCCAGGAGATCCTCAATGATCTCGATGAGCAGAAGGCCAAGTTGGAAGAGCAACTTAATGAAATCAGGCAGAAGTGTGCAGAGGAGGCCCATTTGGTAAGGTCTGGTGGTTAAGGCTCTTGGAAGAGTAAATGCCTCATTTGGAAGAATTCAGCCTTGCAGCCTTAAGAGTTGTTGGGGCAGGATAAAAAACTTAGATAAAAAGCCTCAGTGTTGAGAACCTGGAACATTTGCCCAGGGAGGTGGTTGAGGCCCCATCCCTGGAGATATTCAAAGTGAGGCTGGACAAGGCTCTGAGCTACCTGCCCTAGTTGAGGATGTCCCTGCTCCCAGCAGGGGGGTTGGACTAGATGACCTTTGGAGGTCCCTTCCAGCCCAAACCGTTCTGTGATTCTATTTTGTGACCAACATAGAACAGTAAATATGTCACTTCAGTCACCTTGTAATGTAGTATCAGTGTGTCAGCAATATACTGAGATATACTTGCAAACAAATAAGGTTAAGTGCTGACAAGCAGTGCAAAATTATAATGCTATCCAAGTGTAATTAGAAGCATTAATTACTGGGACTGATTTCTTAGTGCTTAAAAAAGAATCAAAATTATGTAGATTATTTTTTTTCTAATATAAAATTATAGGGTTTCTTTAAGGCCTAAAATGGTATTTTCAGTATTAGAAATATGTGTACACCAGGAAAGCAGCTAGAACACTATGATTTTATTGAGGCCACCAGAAAATGAAGTTTTGGTTCAGGTATAATCTGTAAGGTATAATTGTAATCTCTGCAATACCTGTAAGTTTTTTACTTTTTCTGATATTTGGATGTGTTGTTTTTTGTTCTTCATTTGTTCTTGAAATATTGTTCATGCTTTAGATTGCCATGCTGAAGGCTGAAATAACAAGCCAGGAATCAAAGATTTCAGCCTATGAAGATGAACTGACCAAAGCTCAGGAGGAGCTGAGTCGCTTGCAGCAAGAAACTGCAGAGCTTGAGCATTGCCTAGAGTCTGGGAAAGCTCAGCTGGGACCTCTTCAGCAACATCTGCAGGATTCACAACAGGAAATCCATTCAGTAAGGCTTGGGGAAAGATTCCCCCCATCCCTCCACCCAAGGAAAAAAGAGTTGGGTTTTTTTTTAGCTGATAACCTTTAGTGTGTTTTCTTAAGGGGAGGGTGTTTTCTCTTGACTGTTTGCTCATGTCTCCAGCTGCTTGCACATGTTCTGGGCTAGTAGTAGTTAGGATTCTTAAAGGCTGACTCAGGTCACTCAAGATAGTTCAGGATTTTTTCCAAGTGTAGTTAATAAGGAGGGATTATGATATTTCATAAGTAATTTGTCTTAATGTAATGAATGATAAATGGATAATGCATCTGTAAATTCTTTGTCCAGTAGCTAGTTAAGCTTTCTTTGAGACATGGCCTGGGGCACACTCTCTGGTCTTAATTGATGTGTAGTTGGTACAAAATTACTAATAACATTTACTTAGTACTTAGTTGAACAGGGAAAGTAAGGTGAATGGAAGAGTAAGTTGAGCTGAGACTAGGTTCTGAGAAGCAGGCAGATGGCTCTGCTGGTTTTTAAGCACTTTTAATTGAAGGCTCTGTTATGTTAAAAGAAATAATTTTAGTCCCTATCTGTAACCAGTGATTTATTATTCCTTCAGTGATGTGTTAGCTGGCACACCCTTTCCTCATTGTCCGTCTCCTTCTCCAACTGCCAGCTGGTTGATATATTAGCCAGAGTCACATCATTAAAAACAAGTGAAAACCTTCCAATTAACTCTGAACCCTAGAAATGGTTGACTTTTGAGGTGGTTATTTCATATAATTAATGTCTAACTATTTTATTCAGACTTGCACTGCCAGTGTCCATGCAAGAACACTTTCTTCTGTTGCAGAGCTTTATAACACATTTATAATTTTTAAGTTTGGCTTTGAGGTTTAGAAATTGAGAAGTAAACCCATTGTTTGTTTGAGCCCAGGTAGAGAGAAGTTTGTGCTACTTTAATATGAATTTCCTAGTGAGAGGTACTTGGGAAGAACAGATGTGAGGCTGGCAATGGAAATGGTTATGCCTGACTGTCCTACAAACTTTTTGGATAGGTTTTATATCAGCACTTCTAATTTTCTTGGTTTGGGCTCACAAATAATGAACAATAGGTGCTTTGGTGCTTTAAGCAAGATTATCTACTGGCTGCTCTGAGCTCAGGCACTTGGTGTTGTCTTTGCTGCCACATGACTTGTGACATATGCAAGGCAATGAAAACTGACCTAGCAGAAGTCAGTGGGATTTAGACACCTAAATATCTGAGCTATGTTCATCCTTCTGCACAATCTGCCAAATCTGTATTTTCTTCAAAGCTGGAGGTTGGTTGTAGATGTTTGCTGTGAGGTACTGCATTAAGCATATTGTTGAAATAATAAGGTGTGAATCTCTCTGCTTAGGAGGATACACTGTGGATTTTCTAGTCTTCAAAATTCATATGTGAGAAGATAATGAATTTTTAATTTTCCTTCTTGGAAGATGTGAATTCTTATAAAGTAGCCTTTTGAATTTAGAGTTTAAGGTAATTGCAAATACATAATTAAAAACAAAATGGAACAAAAAATACCTACAAAAACAAAGAAGCCCCCAAACTAAACAAAAAAATCCTGAAATCTTTGCAACCCTTCTTCTGAATTGGAGTAGAAACCAAGATCCAAGTCCAGATGCTGTCAGTGATGGAGACCTCTTTCTTGGCAGCAGGAAGTTTTCAGGTCTGTCCTTCAGCCACACTGCATCTCTTCTAAATCAGACTTGTGCTTATCTCTCTAATTTCACCCTTTTATTGAAAGAGCATGAGGTTTATTATATTTACTTCTGAAAATGAGCATTTCAGGCGTATTCCTTTCATCTTATATTTAAGAGGGTATTTAAGAGCCATATACCGGCTTCTATGTGCTGCCATACTGACACATCCCCATTTATTTCTGTTTACAGGTGCAGACAAAACTTCTTGAGCTGAAAGAAGTGGAAAATAACCAATTTAGTTGGCACTCAAAGCCACATAATACACTTGTGAATGGAACTGCAGATCATTCTAGTCTTAGCAACAGCAGCAGTGAAACTGCTAACCTTAATGAGAATGCTGAAAGGGAAAGTATAGCAGAAGATGAACAAACAAACAGTGTCTCTCCAGTGAGTAGTGTTTTGCCTGCTTGGTTGTGATGCAATGCAGCTATGGGTTGGAATAAGAATGTATGGAGATTTGATGATGTTTTTAAACACTCCACAAGTGAAATTTCAGGGTGTTATTCTGAGCAGGGACTGTATTTCCACAATCTGAACATTGACAAGCAGAAAAAGAGGCAATTTTAGCTTGGCTGGAAAGTGGCATTAATTTTTCTGTATTTGTTTCCAAAGCAAAGTATCATCAAATGAATGGTAGAATTAACATTAAAGGAAAGCAGCTGTCTTCAGTTGGTGCAACAAGAGTGGAATAAGGAACTAAAAAGCTATCTTGCTTTAATTGTCTCTCCTTATGTCCTAGTAG
>VYZU01020299.1:0-38606 GCA_013401355.1 Ceyx cyanopectus | reverse complement strand
TTATTTGAAGACTAAAATATATACAGTATTTTGACAAACTGTATTTTTCCTTTATATCAAGGACTTTGAAAATATTAGTTATCGTATTATTAATCTGGTTTATTTTGTCTTTTAAAAATGCAGTATTCAACTGAGGAAGACATGATTGAATGGGCTAAGAGGGAAAGTGAGAGAGAAGAAAAAGAAAGATTGGCAAGATTAAAACAGCAAGAGCAAGAAGACTTGGAACTGGCTATTGCACTCAGTAAATCTGAAATATCAGAAGCATGAAATTTAGAATAAGATTTTGTCATATGTTAACTGTTTTCTCCCTTTCCCTGAATACCTAACCTATTTAAATGTTAATCAGAAAATACATATATAGGAGAAACTATGAAAGGTTTTAAATTTCTGAAAGTGGTGTGAATGTTTCTGCTAAATTCAATCCTTTTGGTTATTGTTTGAATAGCATTCAATTTCTCTCAAGTTTTNGGCTGCCCTAAAAAGCCTGCAAAGTGTTGTAGTTAATGTTGAAATTGCATTGCTTTCGTGAGTTTTCTTCCTAAAGGCCTCCTAGCTTTAGAAAACAGGACTTTTAGACTATCAGTGTTGTGGGGATTATCCATTTTCTCCAAGCATGCAGCAGATCTAAATTACAGATCCAGGGAACAAGCACACTGATAACTATCCAATTAAACACAAGGTGTGATTTCAGTTTAGCTGTCACTGACCAGTTTGATCATCATTTCACCATACTGAAATACTGATAAACAGCCTTCTGTTGGTGTATGTGAATGAAATCTGATTTGGTGAGTTTTGAATGGCCAGTAAATTTCAGACTTACACAAAGTAAAAAGCAATTAAGTGTCTCTTTATAACCAGAATCCATTTCATAGAAGTCACGGTGTCCAAGCAGTAGAAGCAAATCTAAAGGTTTGTGCATGCCTACATATATATATTTTTTTTTCTTCTGAGCTTTTGCAAATTGGAGTTTTTCAAGGCATCATCTCATTTTTAAGCTTGATACCTGTTAAATGCAATTTGCATTTATAGTATCTTGATCATACTGCTTTATTTTTAATGATTATTTTCAGGCCTAATAAACTATGTGCTTGATTGAAGCAAACAGGATTGGCAGGCTCTCAGAACTGACTTGCACTGGTTGATGTGTCTTGTAGCATGATCATTTCTGAAATGCTGGTATTGATCACTGCTCTTAGTTAGAGGGACTGAGAAGCCAGTTTGGAGGAGAGAATGTGGAGGAGAAAGCAAAAATATTCATTGTGAATGAAAAAGTATTCTTTTCCAGCTGCCATTACTGAAAATACTAAGTGAACTATGGAGAAAACTCAAGCTTTTCTACATTTATTTCCCAAAGAAGCAGCTTGCAGCAGAAAGCAGCTGGAGTACATGATGATAACCATTTCAGACTTAACATTGGGATCTTCATAAAATTATGGGCTTCACTTACCTCTTAGCTTTTCTGCATGCTGACCAGAAACAACCCTGAGCTTAATCTTAATACCCTGAACTGTCTCTCTCTGCTTTTTGTTCATTATGCCACAGAAACTTACTTTGCATTTGTTCACATCAATATAGATGGAAAGAATCTGTTGTATTTTTTTCCTCTCTTGTATCACACTGACCAGTCTCTGTGTTGCTGCTGGGCTTCTAACTGTGCAGTTACCCTGGCATTTCACTGCTTCTGGGCAGAAGCATTTGTCACCTGCACAATTAAACAGTCATTCCACAGCTAATTTTTGCAGTCATTGTCACCTGGAAAAATCATCCCTAATGAAAGAAGGGTAAATCAGGATGTCCTGTAGAGAGGATAGGGATGTCTTTTTCCAAATATTCTCCTGACTCATTCAAAATGTGTATTGTATAGACTGTTTTTGAATCCATGATGGTTTGAATTTACCCTGTAGCACTTTCTGCTCTGTGACTATTTTGAAACATGTCATATTTCATAAAAATATATCAATGTGGTGGCTTCAATGCAGCTCTTAACAATTTACTTTTAGGCTAAGCAAATCTTAATAGTGTATTAAAATTAAAAAGCAAGTATTATTTGAAGACTAAAATATATACAGTATTTTGACAAACTGTATTTTTCCTTTATATCAAGGACTTTGAAAATATTAGTTATCGTATTATTAATCTGGTTTATTTTGTCTTTTAAAAATGCAGTATTCAACTGAGGAAGACATGATTGAATGGGCTAAGAGGGAAAGTGAGAGAGAAGAAAAAGAAAGATTGGCAAGATTAAAACAGCAAGAGCAAGAAGACTTGGAACTGGCTATTGCACTCAGTAAATCTGAAATATCAGAAGCATGAAATTTAGAATAAGATTTTGTCATATGTTAACTGTTTTCTCCCTTTCCCTGAATACCTAACCTATTTAAATGTTAATCAGAAAATACATATATAGGAGAAACTATGAAAGGTTTTAAATTTCTGAAAGTGGTGTGAATGTTTCTGCTAAATTCAATCCTTTTGGTTATTGTTTGAATAGCATTCAATTTCTCTCAAGTTTTCAGGAGAACAAAGTACTTTTCCCAGCTGTAAACAAATCAGTTTAAAATGCAGTTAGTGAGATTGTAGTTTGGCTGTAATCTGTCAGCAGTTGGTAATTGAGCATAAAGTGAACATAGCAATTATTCTGCCATGGCTGACTGTCTCCCATCAAGCAGTTAGTCACTGCAAACCTTTTATCCTTCTAAAGAGATTTTGGTAATGCCAGAGTTGTGGAGTACTTTATTTTATATGTATGCATATAGATTTTTCTCTTCATGGAAGATTCTACGTTTGGATTTGAAATAACAATCTTCATGGAGTCTAAGTTGGAAAGAGTGCATCTTTCTGAATCCTTTAATGCTTTCCTTGCATGGTCATAGGTTTTAAGACAGACCTGTTGTTTGGTTTCATAAAGCAAGTAAGTTGAAGATTCATATGAATTTGCTGTTGGCCAAGATGACTGTCAGATGAGACCCCACTGCTATTTGAGCCACTTTTGCTTGTGATATATGCAGCTGAACTGGCAAGAAAAATTCAATTTGAAATAGGATTGAGGACAGAAAAAAAAAACAGGTAGTCTGATTTTATTATTTTTTTTTAAACCATGCTTGTTTTCTGTATATGTAATTTATTGTATGCCAACTGATAGTTGCACCTTAAACTGAATGATTTCTTTATGGTCACTGAGTCAGAGTAGGATTGGTAGAATATTAATGAAAATAACTTATTGTTCATTTTGAAAGAACTCTATTCTGGAGAATCAGTTTCATTCAAATAATGTAAAAAAAAGAAATAAAAGAATAATCTTTTACCCTAAGAAAAATGGATGGCAACAGCATAAACATCAAGAAATTTCTTTTTCTTGCACTTTTAACCTGTGGTATTTCTGTTGAGGAAATTGTTTCAACACACAGCACTGAGGGGGAGAAGGGGAGAACTCAGCCATGCCTCAGTATATTTCAGCTCTTCCCATTACCTATCAATGCTGCTGTTGCACAAGTTTGAGGGAAGTTCTCAATTTTTCAGGAAAAATGGGTAACCTGACTGGGATGGTATTTCTTTTGCACTGGGAAATGAGCATTTAAACACCTGCTCAAAAAACAAAGTAACTTAAAACTTTGCAAGTATTAAATAGTTATAAGTTATACATCTTTGTAATGAGTGTACACTAATCTTGCAAGTTGTATGCTTAACTGGATTACATAGTTTCTTATCTTTTGTTAAAAATGTATACTCAGTGGACCAACACAATATTAAATGTATATATTNAATTTTTGAGTCATTTGATGTTACATTTCATGTTACTGACTCTTGACTATAGTACTTTTACTCAGACTACCAACAAACCACTGCTGTGAGCTAAATGGCATTACTTTATGAAGTTTTAAATGTTTGTTTTTGTTTTGTTTTTTAAAAAGAAAAAACTTGTTCAGGTGGGATTAGCCTCTATTTATAGACTTCCCTTTTGTTTAAAAATTCTAACAATAGCCTGTAATTATGAAGAAATAAAGTTTAAGTACATAAGTGTGAACTGTTTGCTTGTTTTTTTCTAAAGGGTGCTCTGAGCTGTAAGGCAACATGGAAATGTAATGCAAACAGTATAAGTGTTCTGGTTGTCTGATGGGAGCAGGTTATTTTTCAGAGGGAGAAAACTTGCCTGAATCTTGAGGTTATCTGAAGTGCACACTAATTCCAGCTCTAACTTGCTTCATTGGGTGTTTGTGACAGCTACAAAGAAAACTTCAGGCTACTAGTGCAAGGATTTTTGCCTACTCAAGGGGTGCAGAGCCCACATGTTTAGATACTTGAGACTTCTCTGTGAAGACAGGCAAAAATCATCTGCTGGCTGCTGTCAACATCCAGGGCTTCAGAAATCTTTAGTTTGACCCAGCATATGTGATTCTTCTGAGTATGTCTGTCAGCATAATATCTCCTTTATGTCAAGGTATAGAGTACTTGGTCAAAGGTTTAGGAGTTCCAGCAACCACTTACAGCTGTCTCTGATCCTTTTATTACAGTACTGCTAAGTTTTGATACACTCATCTAATTGGACCCAAATCTCTTTGCTTTTTTAATGAGATATCAGTTGGATTAGGCAATGTAGTATCTCTATTAATTTTATCAGGTTCACATGCATTCCTGAGGTTATTATATATAATAGAAAAAGTTTATGTTGTTTTCACAGAACATCATTGAACTCAAAAGATTGAAGAGATTGTCATGTCTAGCAGATTAATTGTTCACTTGACTTACATTTCCAGTGCAAGTTGTCTGTAAACTGTTGGAAAAAAATGTAGTGGGGATTAACATCAAGGCTGTTTTATCACTGACAAGGAATAAAATGGCAGTAAGATGTTTAATGATGGAAATTATATAGCAGCTTGACTTTAAGTGAGGTTCTTTAGAAGGTTGTCTACTTTGGCACTTAAGTGAGGAGACTTGATGTGATACCAACTCATCTGCTTAATGCTTAAGACCCTGTTGTGTTACACCTCAACACTGGACTTACTGGTTTCTTGGCTCACGTGGATGGCACTTCCTTGTCATCCTGTGCCACCTGAGGCACCTGTTGTATGTCACCTCTTACAGAAACAGAATCCAGCTGTCAAAATCATATTGCCTACTGTAGTTTCCTCACAAAGTTTTCATTTTCATGTAGCTACTTAAATTGACTTTCAGAATTTGAATATTTACCAAAATTGTAACTGAATGTTTTTAGTCATGTTTAAACCTGAATTTTCCAAGTGATTAGTGTGCATGGATGTGTAATCTCATGTTTTCACAGTATCTATAGAAAGGTATTTTTATGTGACAATGTTTTGAGATGATACAGAGCATACAGGTTTAAAGGGTAAAAGTGGAGAAATATATCTGTTCAAAACATTAGCAACTAAAGTCTTGTTTTCTCTGTGGAATTGTGTGTTGCAACGGTGAATAGTTTTGAGGTGAATTCAATTGTTAGAGTGAACATGAAGGTTGGATTTCAGATGTTTGGGTTTTTAATTGTACAAGGGAAGAGGATTTATTTGCCTGGTGCAATTATATATACATTGTCCAATTAGAAGCAGATAGTCAACAGTTTGTACTGGAAGTAGGCAGTATTTTGCATTAAGAAAGGTCTTTCATTTGGAAAAGTTTGAGATTTAACCTTTTGGCAGGTATTGTGGAGCTTTAGTTACCTATAATGAGTGTTACTGAACTCTTGAACTCTGTGAAATAACTTGTGTTGTCTTCCTTGTTGGCAGTGAAGTATAGGTATTAAAATTTAAAGGCAGGAGAGGAGGGTGAAGCAAGACAACACTCTGAAGTAATGGCTCAGGGTATGACTACCACCTGAGGAGAGACAGATCCTCCAGGCTTGTAGCACCTGAGCCTTAGTGCAACAGCCAACAGTCTTCACATTTTTCTGCCCAATGGTATCTCTGCTACTCACAGTACCAGCCCAACTCTCATGCTACCCAAACTGCTAGAAAGCTGGTGTTTCCAGGGAGTTCTGAAGAAAGCTGCTGTCTGCTCTCATTGCAGAAGAGTAACTCAATAGCCACCCAAGGAGGGAAGAGAGCAGAATGTTAAGGAATTTCTTAAGTGAAGAAAAGTCATGGGGAAAAAAAAAACAACAAATACTTTCCTCTTGTGCTTATAGGTTGATATATGAATATAAGAATCCCTTGTTGTGGGTTTTTGTGGGAAGCTTCACAGTAAATTTTGGGCTGTCATCCCAGAAAAAAAATGAGAACTTTTAATTTGTCAGGTGACAATCATCAAGTGTAGGTGAGTAATATCTGAAACAGAAGTCATTTTTTTATCCACAATATGTTTAAAAGAAATATGCATAACAACAAAAAATACATAAATACCACCAGCTGCATTGCCATTCCTTGCTCAGACTATATAAGAATTTCTTTTGTGCTAAAATGGAGATATTTAGAGCTTCTAGGACCTTAAGAGTTTAAACTGGAAACAAAAAGCCTTCTTTTTAAGGCAGGTGATCAGGTAGGTAGCTGATTGAGGGGGAAAATGCTGCTTTGTTTTGATGTGTATTCAAGAGATCAGGATATTATTTCTGGTTATCTCTTGCTGATTTAGTAAATGATTTTGGACAAACCACTTCTCAATGCTAATCTGCTTCCTGTTTTCTAAATGACAATGGGTATGATAGTGCATTTTATGTAACTGCTGTGATTTGGAATGACAATTGTGCAGTGTAAAAAATTTTATCCTATTTTACTTGTTTGTGTTCCATACAGGATATATATATATATATTTGTAAGGTGTTTTCTCTTGTTCATATAAGCAGCCAGTTGCATTCCAGGACCATACAAATAATTAGAAATAGATTAAGAATTTGACAGAAGTGCTGCTTTGAACAGTATATTTTTGTGAAAATTTAGTTTGCTGATAATAAAGGGTGAAATTCTTACCTTTGACTTCAGAGGTCTGGCCCAGCTGGCATGGGCCAGCAAGAGATCCTGGTGACACTCTGCAAACTGTCAGCTGTCCTGGGGTTGTGTGTGACAGTGCCCAAGTCAATAAAAGGATTTGTCCTGATCCACTCAGACTGATCTTCCTATGTGGACAGAGTCAATATTTAATCTGTTGAACTATGTAGCATTGAACTTCTTATATTCAAAGACAAAAGGTCTTTAGGATTGTTTCCACAGAATGCAATTCCTCTTGAGATGTTACATGAACAGGTGTGGTCACTTAAAAGGGGGAAAAAAAATAGTTTTGAAAGGCTTATGGGATTTTAATGTAAAATCCTTCTCATAGATTTAAAAAAGAACAAAAAACAACCCATCCAAAAAAAAACCCACCACAACAAAAATATAACAAAAAAACCCCAAACAATCCCAAAACAACAAATAAAAAAACAACAAACCAACAACCCAACCCAAAACTAACAAACCCAAACGAATCTGTAACTGTATTAAAACCTCCTTGTTCATAAATTCTCTTCTGTAGAAAAGCTCAGCCTTCTGTATTACTCTATAGAAGCTGTATTACTTCTACAGAAGCTCTATGTAAGGCTCTCTTTGGGCTCTAAACAGTTCTGAGGAGGTTAGAGTATGTGGGACCATTTTGGGCCCACATCTGGTAATAACTTTTACTAAATAAATAACTCAATGGAGGTTCAAACCAGTGGCCCAGAATCCTGAAAATACATGTAAATGTATTAGTTGAATGTATTGAGAATTAAATTTAGATTCTCTAATTTTCCTTAATATATTAGCTATCAATTTATCTTACAATAGTTATTTTATTGTCAGATATTAAAAGCACAACTGTTCTGTTCATGAACGTACAACAATAAGCTCAAGAAAGTAACTTGAAGTAGAATTCAACTAATGATGCACATTTGTCCTTTGGCTTTAGCTTTTTCAGCTTTGTCTCTACAACATAAAATTCCTAAAAGTTGTAAACAGCATTTTGTAGTATCTTCTGTAGTGATTATTCAAAAAATGTTAATTATAGAAATAACAGAAATGTCTGGGTTGGAAGGAACCTCTAGAGCTCATCCAATCAAACCCCCCTGCTGAGAGCAGGGACATCTGCAACTAGAGCAGGTTGCTCAGAGCCTCCTCAAGCCCCACCTGCAGTCTCTCCCGGGATGGGGCTTCAACCACCTCCCTGGGCAGCCTGTCCCAGTGTCCACCACTCTCATGGGAAAGAATGTCTTTAATGTGACTGGCCAGTGCAAGTCTATCCAGAGTGTAGAAGTAACCAGAAGTCTCTCTTTGTTACAGAAGCCCTGAGCTGGAATCTATGGGCTTCACAACTCAATTCAACCTGCACAACGTTTCCTGCTGAAAACCCCCTGCTCCCTGCACCATCCCTCACCCTTCTAAAACGTTTGATTTAGCCAAGACCATGATTATTTTTTTGCCTGTTGTCAGCTGAAAGGCTCGTGTTTCAATTGCTGAAATGCATTCTCTTCAGTTGTCTTGGTGTCTCCCAAACAGCTGCAGCCAGCCCGCTGGAGCTGAGGTGTTCCTGCCGCCTGCCTCTCCTTCCACACGGCACCAGCCACAGTGTTGGTGCTCAGGTAATAAATTCTTTTTTTAACCTTATACACCCAGTGTTCTCATTAACGTGCCCATTGTTTCTTTATGTCAACCCAGTCCTTCTGTTTGTCCTGCCACTCCCTCTAAGGTGTACACCTTCCCCCCCCCCCCCGCTCATTTCCTTCCACAGACTCCTTTCTTCTCTTAATCTCTCCTGAACTGTTATCCCGGGAACACTGAACTGATTGAGAAATGTTACGGCCAAAAATAAAACAATTTTCCCTTATTGCTTGCCTGTTCACAGTTTTAATGGGTTTAGCTTTATTACCTCTCATGCTTTCAATATTCTGTTCATAAACTGATGAATTGGAAATGCAAGCGCCGCTGGGTGTTAATTCCTTTTGTATCATTAGCTGACCATTGTGTTTTGGGGTAGATGACTCCACCCTGGCAAGCAAACACTTCTTGGGAGCAAGGCTAGGAGAGAGTGCAGGCTACTTTAAAACTTGAATTAATTTTCTCCTGGTTGGTTTGTTTTTTTGTTTTTGCGATGTTGTTTTGATTTGGGGGGGGTGGGGGGGGGGAGTAGTTTTGTGTGCGTGTTGTTGTTCTTTTGTATCGGTTTTTTTGGGGGGTTGTTTTTTGTTGCTTTTGTGTTTGTTTTTGTTCTGTCGCTTTGTTTGTTCTCCTCCAAAGGAATTAATTCTAGCACCTCACCCTAACGCGTGTTTTCCCCTCAGGTGTGCTGGGGCCCGCCCTTCCTCGCCGCCGCCCCCTCCCTCAGTGAAGGGCCGTGGGCCCTTCACGCACCGCCGAGGCCTCAAGGAAACCTCCACCTCCCGCCGGGGGCCCGAGCGCTGCTTTACCCCCATAACCCACCTCCCGGGCTGCGCGGGGTTTCCACTCGCACCGCAGCGTCCCCTCGGCGTTTCTCGCCCTGCGGGAGGGCACGAAGGCGCCAGATCTCCCCACCCACGCCCTCGGGGGTTAAGGCAGCCCCCGCGCCCTGCCTAGAGCCAGCTGAGGGGCGGGAGCTGCCGCAGCCGCTCACCTGCGGAGGCGGCTCCTCCACCCGGGCCCGGCCCTGCCCGAACATGCGCCGAGGCTCGCGGCTGCTGCTTCACACCATGCGAGGTGGCTGCGGCTGCCGCCCGCGCCGGGGAACAGCAGCACCGCCGGCCCTCGGCTCCGGCCTCCCCTCCTTCAGCTCCTGGAGCCCTTCGCGACGCCTCCATGGACTCCCGCGCCGCCAACAGCGGGAGCGGCGACGGCCGGTACGGGGCTGAGGCGGAGCGGGGGGAGCTGTCGCCGTTCCCTCAGGTCGGGGGCGGGGGGGTGGGGGATTCGGGGTCTCTTTCTCCACAGGCACCGCCTGCAGCCTTTGGATGGGCCGCATGGGGTGTCCCCTGGCATCAGCGCCGCTGTCCACAGGGCTTTGGGAACGCTCCCTCCCGGCTGGGCTGCGGGGGCGGTGTGGCGGGAACAGCCGTCTCGGTGCCGGCCGAAGGCGAGGGTCTGTCTGGTGTCGGGAGGCGTCGGTGCCCCGGCGGAGGGAGCTGAAGGCGGCTCGTTTCCCACATAAAACAGCCTGCCTTGGTCTGAAGCCTGTAAATCGAGTTTGTTACCTGTCTGAATTACCCCTGGCTGGGTGTGGGGAGTTGGTGCCTTTGTAGCTCCAGCCCGCTTCGTCTCCTCGCTTTGCTCCCGGGGCCGACCCGACGCAGGCCGGAGCCGCCGGGCAGGAGCAGCCCAAGGTGGGACGGAGCTGCCCTGGGCTCCGCGTTTGCTACTGACAGCAACTTTGGACGAGGGATCCCAAAGGACTGTGTCCGTCTGGGCAGCTGCTTACCGCCCTGAACACAGATACTGAAAGGCCAGAAACTCTTTTTTTTTTTTTTTTTCTACTTCCAGGACTTGGTTTGGGTTTTTTTTTTGTTCTTACATAAAAGCATTAGTTTAGGCTAATGACATACCTTTGGTAAGCATATGCAAGTTAATTTTTGTCTCCAAAGTGTTAAGGGCCAGTGTCTCTGAAGTCCTTTCCCTGGAGCTCCTGTTTGCACAGCTTGCAGCACACACCTTGCCAGAGGAACGCTGACGTTCATGGCTCCTGCTCAGCACCTTCTTGCTCAGCCTTCTGGGCAACCTGCAGCTGGACAACTTTCCTAGCTCCTTTCCACGTGTGCACTCCCCCTGCTCCCCTAAAATACATAACTGTCCTGTGTCTGCGAGGGAGTTGTTTCTGCAGCAGGTGAACCAGTGTGCAAATAACATTCTTACCTGGTGATGAAGGTGGGTGAGTTTTTAGGCACGGCTGTGTTAAAGGCTTGTTTGTGGATTCTGTGTTTGACAGACTTGAAAAAATCTGCTCAGAAGTTTCTACTCCTCCATAGCCTACTAAAGAGTGCAGTTTTGAGAGGTATAGAAACCATTTCTCTGCCTAGGAGACTGGTGAAGGGGGTCCCTTCATGGCTCTGTGAAGTGTTGGAAGCAATGTTCTGCTCTTTCTTTGTCTGTGTGCTTTCTCTATATCCTGAAGTTGAAAACAGCAAACATCAGCCCAGGACTTCAGTTCATCTGCAGAAACCGTGATGGAAAATGTTTTTTAACTTGAGATTATATAAGCTACTCAGTAGTGCTTTTTGGTTTTGGTGGCATCTATATTAACATTGGTGTTACTACAGAGAGTGGAGGTAGGTGGCACCTAAACCAGCCAAGTCCTGTAGGATTGAAAAATACAGTGCTAGACCTGCTGATGACCCAAAATGACACATGTATTATAATATTTGTGATAGCTTTATACAGTTTTGTTGCCATGTTCTGTCTTGATAATTCTTTAATGGAGCAATAATTAAGTTTTTACATTTTTCAAGTATTTTTCAATTATTTTTCCAGGGTGTGAAGGTGGGTGGTTTATTTGCAGTAATAGTGTACATCACTAAATGGATTCCAAATCTTGTGTTTTCTCTGACAACAGTAGCAGCAGAGGCCAAGGGAGTACAGTTCTGTTGCACTTCAGAAAGTTTTGAAGGTGCAGAAGAATGTTTGCTGGATCGGGCAGGTTGTCCCAGCAGTCAGACTGCTCCTGAAGCTGCTGGAGAGCTTGGTGCTGGGTCCTCAGCGCTTTTCTGTAGCTCCATCTGCTGGAACCAGCTGTCACATTGCAGTGTTGCAGCAGGGTGTAAAGTGCTTCAGATGTTTTGGGAACTACTGCAAAACGTTGAAAAAAAAGATAAATCAGGATTTTTGCGATTATTTTTTTTTTTAATATATTATTTCCTTCTTGTAGTTCACATTTTACTGCAAATGCTCCTTTAGTTCTAGACAGTGTTTTTGGAGGGCTGATCTTGTGGCTTCTTGAGTTTCAGTTGTTTTGGGAATACAATGAAATTATTAACTCATAGTTGGAGGACACGGTGGACTAGTTGGAACTGAAAAGGAAATGCCAGATTTTTCTAGGCAGGGGTGATAAAAAAACTGATCTCCCATTTTGCAGATTTTCAGCTTTTGTCTTCTCTTTAATAACACTTTGAGTCATCTTTTGTGTAAAAAAATTGTCAGAAGAGTCTGAATGTTAGGATGGTTATTCAGAGATACTTGACTTAATGGCTTGAATCTCAAATGGAAATCAAATGGAATGTAGTGCTGAACTTTCATGTAATCTTATCTTTGTTTCTCTTTGGTTCTAACTAAAATTATTATCCTGAGCTGACAAAATCTTCTCTCTACATCTGCATCAAAGTTTTGTTTTTAGATCAATCTGTCTTTCTTGTCAGAAAGGGAAACAAAAAACCCCAGAAAGATGCCAGGCTACTCTGAGATTCTGAGTTCAAAATCAGTTTTGATTTTTTTTCCTTCAGAGATGTTTTTGGCTTGTTTGGGTTTGTTTGTTTTTATCCTCAGGTACCTTACTTAGTTGGTTTTGTCCTCTGAAATGGAGAGAATAATTAACTCTCTGCTTCTTGAAGCCATTCTGCCTAAGCATAACTCTTCAGAATATCTTTAGAAATATTGATTCCAAGAAAATTTTCTGCTAGTACTTTTTCCTGCTCTTGAGGATGGATTCAGTAGGTTCAAAAGCTTTATAAAGGTGTATTGAAGTGCTGTGCTTGAATTTGTATTTGATTGGAGAGCAAGTGGTGGTGTCATTGGTAGCTCTTGTGTGACCTGCCAATCAGTCACTTTATTGACATGTCATGCAGAATCCAACCCTAAGGGAAACTTGCATAACATCTCCCCCTGCATTCTCACTGAACCCCATTTCAGCAATGGTACAGACCTGGACCCAGATCTTGCAATCTTTACAAAACCAAATCTCACAGACTTTGGCTCCTTCCCATAACTGTGGCAGATGTGAGCTTGCGTTTTGTTTAATGTTTGTTTGCTGGGTACCTAATTGTGCTCAACACCATTGCAAGACAATGAATGGTCTAGTGCAGCTGTTGATTTCTCATTAGTTTTATATAATGAATCTAAAAGTCAAGAGAGACTCAAGTGTAGGTTGACTAGAGAGTAAAACTGTGACAAGTTAGAGGAGTTTGGGTATTGTAAAGTTATCTCTTAAGACTCTTAAAAACCAAAAAAGCATGGTAGGAATCACATCTGTCCTTCAAAGTGACAAGGATTGTAGAGCATTTGAATTAAAGGAAGAGCTCTGAAACCTTGCTAAGTATCAACACAGACTGACATAATAAAAATTTACTCTTTAATTGCAATAACCCTCTAAATTTCTGTAATCTGGATATATTTATTTTCTTTTCATTTTGACCCTGTGTGAGCTAATTTTGTCTTTGTACATTCCAGTAATTCATTGTGATTCCAGGATTCCTGGGTTGATAATTTGTAATTCACCAGACTATATTGTGCAGATAGGTGTATTTTTTTTCATTCTGTTTGACACAGGCACTTGTAACTGGGGATGATCACCCACACTGGTGCTCTCAGCCCTCTCTGAGCAGTCAGTACAATACGGAAAGGGAACTGCAAAAATTACACCAATCCTTTTTATTTGTCTGAACAAACCTATCTTAATGAGTTTATTGCATTGTTTGCACATTCAAATACAGGATGAGACCTGTGAACGTAATGCAACCTAGATCCTGCTTGGTGCAAGTTAAACACTGGGGGAACCAAGGGCAAAACACATGTCTGCTGAATCCCTGGACTTTGTTCTGCTCACCTGACTGCTTTGCTCCATCACTCTCGTGAGCTTTCACTGAAACAGAAGGGCCAAAATCCTGAGTGTTTTTGACAAAATACCTTTGACATTGCTGAGGTGTCAACAACTTGGTTACAGAGATGAATTAGCCTCAAAAATAAACTGTCACACTCCATGTACAGCTGGAAATATGGACATAAGATCTCCTGAATTCCAGCATTGCATCAGTCTGGTGTCTTTGTGCAGAATATTTTGCAGTACATGAATATTGAAAGCTTTCCAAGTGCTTTGTTGTGAGAAGTAATGGCATTTCTGAGGCACCGAGAAGTCTTAGTCACAGACAGAAACGTGTTTAAGAACACAAAAAGATAAATGTTGAGATATTACTGGCTTGGCACCTAGAACAGGAAAGGATATGGTAGAATTAATTTCTTAACTTATTTACTTTTGAATTATAAAGAGATTTCTATATTGTCTGAAAGCTGAATAGTTACAAATTATTGTGAGAACTGCTTACTGGTTCTCCTTCTCATGGTAACGAGGGAGTTGTTCAGCCAAGATTATTTCTGATCTCATGTGGGTTTGGAAACATTTGCAAAAGAGGAAAATAATTCTCCCCAAAGTGATGTGCTTTTTGTTTTCTCTGAATGTAGAGATTTTTTTTCAGGCTCAGAACATTTGTCATGTAGTGTTACGTGACAGTCATCTGCTTAGAAAACTATCAGTCATTGATTTAGGAATGACCTGTCAAACTTGAAAAGACTAAGGAAAATAACCCAAGGTGTATCCTGGTGTCTCCTCATGTTCCTGTGATTATGTAGCGTTATGAGGACAGAGAGTGGTGTCATGGCAAGAATTTCTGTATTCAGGGGTGGTATTTTGGAGCCCAGTGAGAAGGACACTCACCATCAGGTGTCAGCACAGTGGCCTGTATATCACAAGCCAGGGTGTCTTCATGTGTTAGAGGTGTCTTTAGAGATTTCTTGGTTAAGAACTGAAATGCAGACCTTTGAAATGTGCTTTGAGGTGCTCCTCACATCTGTGAGCAGCTGCAGGGCTGGTTTGGTAGCCTGAGTGCCATGGTATTTTTAGGGAGCCTTAGAATAATTCAGGTTGGAAAAGATCCTTGTGATCATCCAGTCCAACCATCAGCCCTGCTCTGTAAAGTTCACCCCTAAACCATGTCCCTCAAAACCACATCTAAACAACCCTTCAACACCCCCAGTAATGGGGACTCAAACTCTTCCCTGGGCAGCCTGTTCCAGTGTCTGACCAGTCTTTCAGTGAAAATTTTTTCCCTAATGCTCAGGTTTTGCTACATCTTCCTCTGGAAAATAATGAAGTTGCTCTGGGCATGTGGGAGTAACCTCAGTTCCACCTCATACTCTGTATAGAGGTAGTTCTAGAATTTATTGCAGATTTTTTGACTAGGTGGCTAGAAGCAACCCTCTCTAGTCTCTTTGTTAAGATGGAGTGTAATGCTGACTGCTGTTTTTCTGCACAGTAGTAAGCTGTGCTGCCTGGTGTCTTCACTATGGATGCAGGTAGCTTAAAAGAGCTGCAAAAATTATGTGGGTGCAGCCCACTATGAGAGTTTGTGCTGCCTTTTAATAGTAGAACATGACCATGCAAAAACTGAAGCATGCTACACAGAGAGCCCTTGATATAAGGGGAGTAAAGGAGGCCAAAGCAGTGTCTTGTCCAAATTGTTAGATATAAAATCAAATCAAGAGCAAATACTTCAGAGTTACTTAACAAGAAACTTTGAAGCTGAAGTGGTTCCATTTCAGGGCAGCTGTTTTCTCCTGGCCTTCCATGTGGACAGGCTGGTGCTGAAGGATTGCTGTTGCACTGCAGTTGTTCCACAGCAGGAGCAGAAGGAGCTGTGCAGTACAGGTGGAGCTATTGCAGCAATCCACCCAGAAGCCAGGCTGGGAGTCACAGGAGTAGCTTTGCTGGTTTCTGAGCAAGCTGCAAGCAGGCAGTGCTGGTCAGTGCTGAGCACAGTTGTGCTGATGCTCTTCAGACCTCTGAAACAGAAAGTCTACTATGGTTACAGAGATTTTGCTGTCAAGTTTCTTTGGGATGGGAATAGATTCCATTAGATTCTCGTCTCTGATGTTGCATCTCACTTGCTTCACATGTCTGAGAATAGCCTGTATCTGGGAAAACAGGGTGTGCTTCCACTGCTTCCCACTCCAAAACTCTCCTGATAACAGAGAGGAAAGAGTCAACTGCAGAGTCACCAGCTTTTGGTCTGTGAGCTCGTTTCTCCTCCAGTACTGGTTTAGCTCAGTTGTGCTTGTATTTTATTCCCTTCCTCCAAATGCAGTTACCCATGCACACTACCTCAGCTGACTTATGCAGATAGTGTAGATTTGGCAGGAAAATGCTTCCATGTTTTAGGATGACTGATTTAACTTGCTTTCAGTGTTTCACAATACTGAAGGAGCTGTTGAGTTACTATAAAAGGCATTAGGATAAAGGCACTAACTTAAGACTTTGGGGTTTTTTTTTGCAAAGCTCTGATAATTACTGAGGTCAACTGAGTCAGTAGTTTGGTGCTTTGCAGAATACAAGGGTCAAGACGTTTTTTTATTGAAGAAATCCATAAAATCCAGTGACAATAAAACACTCATGCTGCAAACTTATAGTGAGAAACCAGTCAATGTCATGTACACAGTAAAATAAAATAATTCAGAAATATAGTAACTCCCATGCTGAGAAGAGCTTTTCCCACCCCTTCTTTTGACCATGGAAAACATCATGGTTCCTTACTTTTGAAAATGCTTCACCTGTCATTAATATGCAGACAATTATTTTTGCATAGCTCTGCTTATTCATTTTCTTTGATATTGCTGTTGGCACAAAAAGAAATTGATGTTGAAGTAAAAAGGATGTTGCCTGGGGTTTTCTGAGTTATTGTGCTTCCAGCTAGAGATGATGGGGATGCAGTGGACTGAGGAGATCAGGTCTTCTCTTAAATCACAGGAGATACTGTAACTATGACTGAGAAAGCACCCCCAGTCATGGTCTCCTGGGCAGAGAATGAGAATAAAATCAATCAAATGAGAATAAAAAGATAATGAGAATAAAAAGATAAAGTGAGAATAATGTCTGTCCTTGCAACACCTGCTGCCAAAAAAATAAAAGGAAAGGAAGAAGGTTCTAAAACTAAGGGGGATATGGCCTAAATTTGGAAAGATTTCAGATCTTAATCTTATAGATGTGTTTTGTTTAGTTGGGGAAAGAGAGGTTGCATGCTGAAGGTTGTCTGAGTATATATTATTTCCAGAGAAGTGGTATTCAAGTAAAAACCTGCCAGCTGAAGTCCTGAAGAACTTGGCAGAAGCAGCCAGAGCCTTCACTGTACAGAACTTTCAAGACCATTTGCAGAATTATGGTATCAATTAGAAATTTTACAAGCAGCTAGTGACAATGATGAATAATCTTTTCAGAGCAGTTCATAATCCCGCCATGGAGGCACTCCAGTTAATTTTTAGTTGTAACAAGTAGCTATTTCCAACTGGGGGGAAAAAAAAATCTAGTAAGATCTTTTCTGTCCTGCTGTGGCCCAGGTACATGGTGCTGTTCCAGACGTGTCATGGAGCCATTAATGAGGCAGCCTGTGAATCTATTGCAATCATTTTTGTACCAAATGCACCACAGGCTTTTCCTGTGCTGGATGTCATGAAAACAGCAAGAGAGTTAATTAGTTATGCTAATGTCTTCGGAGTATCTTCCTGAAATTATCCTTCGCTTGTTTATCATTATTGGGTCTTCCTTCAGCAGCTGATGTCTTAATTATTGGCACTGCAAATGAGAACCGTGTATTGGAGAAAAGAGGAGTAAAAATTTTAACATTAGATGCTCTTGGAGGAAATAATCTAAGGGGATCATAGCTGATCAACTTCTAGAGTCCAGCTGTCATCCTGAGAGAGCTGACTGCTGCTGCCTGTAGCTGCCCTGCCAGTGTGCAGGACCAGCACTGCTGACGTGTTGCCAAAGCAGTTTGGGGAGCACAGGCGATTGGATCTGGGGCAAAATCAGGTCTGTGAACTCACTCCACAGTGAGTTGATGCCAACTGGCTTCACTTGGCATGGTGTTAAAGATGCTTTTAGAAGGTGGAAAGCCTCACTACCTCCCAGAGCTACAGGGAACAACAAAAGGCAGCAGCTCTGCTGGAGGATGGAAGCCTGCCTTGCAGAGAATCCTTGCTGGGCACAAATGCTTCCTGGTCCGTGTCTCCCGTGTGTCTCAGATCTGCAGGTTGTGCCTCAGCCTTGTGACTGTTCTGGTTTCTACCTTTCCAGCCCCAGCCCCGTGCAGTAATTCCTGTTGGTTCGGCCCTGTAATTACAGGGGTATTTGACTTCTGCCTGCTTTGCGCGGAATGAAAGGCAGCTGATGCTGGGTGAATTTCAGCCAGGTCTGTAGATCAAAGATTCTCTGGCAGCTGCCGGCACTTCCTGCCTCAGTAGGAGCAGCAAGATCGGGCCGTGCCGTGTGTGCCACGGGCTGGCTCCGGGACCGCTCCTCGCCGAGGGAACTTCTCCCCTCTCGTCCAGAGAGGCCAATCAGGGGCCGGGCACCGCGGGCGGGCACTGTCCTGCGCTGGCGCTCAGAGCTGCTGCTGGGTGCCGAGTGGCACACGGATGAGGATGTCAGAGAACACAAGAGGTGTAGCAGAAGGGTGAGTAGCAGCTCACGGCGTTTTCCCTCGGGTTTAGGGGCCGTTCTGATCCTGCTGGTGAAAGCAGGGGAGGCTGTGCAGCCCACTGAAGCATGACTAATCAGTTTGCCTAGCAGTCTCGAGTTTAAAGTATTTCTTCCTTGTTGTTGACAGCAAGGCACAATGATTTGTGGCAGTTATGCAGGGTGTCTGTCGTGTTCCAGTCTTAAGCCCTTTCACTCGGGAGCTACATCAAATGTCAGGTTTCCTTGGAGCCTGAGGGGAGTGTGCAACTTGTATTTTGACTGCTGCTGGGGGCGGCACTGTGTTGTTAGTAATTGTTATTGCAGAAAAAAAAAGAATGCAAAGTAATTAAAGTATCTGCTTTGTGCTTTGAGTTTCAACAGTGTGTTGTTTTTCCTTTGCAGCCTTTATGTTTCAAAGGAGTATTTAGAAAAGGTTTGTTTGTAACTAATAAAATGTTATTAGTCTCAGTATTTAAAACCAGATGAGACTTTCATATGGTGTTGAATGTGCTCTTTGGTTCAGGGACAAGGATTTTAAACAGGCAAAAGGCTGGTAAGAATTGTAATACATGTTAAAAAAAGTAAGAATTGGCAAAGTTTTAATTCTTACAGTAAGTAAGGCCCAGAATAGTTGGGCAGACATGATTTTGCATATTGTATGAGATGGATGCTGAATTAATCAATGCTCACAGAGCACTCAGAGTCTCCTGGGTGCAGATGGATTTGCAGTGGATCTGAAGTGTGATGACAACAGCCACTATGAACAGTGTCATGTAATGTTTCTCTCAGATTTACAATCCTGTTTTTCCTATATATAATTACACTCTTCTTCTTTGCAGTTGTTCTTAAAAACAAAACCAAACTGCTGCTGCAGCCAGTGGTTATTGCTGATGCTATCTGTTTATTCTGTGCTCCTCTGTCCTTTCCTTAAGATGAAACCAGGACTTGCTTTTCTGTTTTTCTTTTTGTCAGGCTGTGTCCTGCCATTTTTTAAAGGAACTAACATTGTTTCTAAGTCACAAAACAGACCACATCAGTTAGAGCTGTTTGGAGTGAGGAATGATGAGGATTTGTTTGTATTTTATTGGGGGAGCTTTTTTTGCACAGACTTGCATAGGGCACATTAGTGCAGTACAGCTCTTTGATCATTAGATGCAGATGTTTCCACTGTCCAAACATTGGCCAGGTGACCTTAACTTTGTTAGTGCAAGGTCTTACTGGTTTTCCTGTGGATTTTCTTTGTCAGGCAGTTCTGGTGGTGATGAAGTTGGGCCAAAGTTTCTCAGCTGGTCTGTATTATCCTGTTGCCAGTAACCCAAAGACCATCTGAGAACTCGTGACAGGTCAGACTGACATCTCCATGTTGTAAAGGAGAAGCCTACATCCAGACTAAGCCACTGAGAATCCTCTGACTTTGAGATGAAGCAGTGTTTTTTGAGTGCTCTGTCACTTCTGAGGGACAGTGATGTTCCCAGGAGCCTGCACAATGTGACATTTTATCCCCTCTGCAAGTCTCTAATGCTCTGCCATTGCATGGTCAGGAACCACCAAGCTGAACATGAGCTGAGCCAAAGCAGATGTTCCAGCAGCAGTCTACACAATCATTTGATGCAGTTTGGCAATGTCTCATCCTTAAAGTGACAACAGAATCAGAATCTCTAGCCTTAGTCTCTTACCCACACTCAGATGTGTTGTCGCCCTGCTCTGTGTTCCTGATACCTAAGTTCAGCAAATTGCCACTCTCCCATGTGGCACCTTTTGCAAGTCCAGTTTCCTATTTAAAGTACAAGCAGTTTATCTGCTTTTCAGAAACTTAAACTTTCCACACATCACAGAGGAAGAGCATAGCTCAGAAAAAAAAATAATCAACCTGCAGGAAGTTACTTTCATTTTTTTGCAATCACTGGAATTGGAATGGCAGATTAGACATGGGAATAAGGCCAGAACTGAAGAAGGGGGTTCAAATGCAGCAGTAATGCACCAGCAGAAGGAGAACAGATGTGCTGAGCTTATTGTCTCTTCTTCTGGCAGGTCACCTACATCAGACCTCAACGTGGCATTGCATGAGTGTATGGCAGCTCTGGATTTATTTCTTAACAACAAATTCTCGGATGCTTTGGCTTCTTTACAAGCAAAGTAAGTTATGACACTTTTTTTTTTTTTTTTTTTTTTTTCCTTTTCCCATTTTTTTTTTTTAAAAAAAAAACTGTGAGAATTTATAGTTTTGTGCCTAAATGAGCAACTGACCATGAATGGCCAGTTGTGAGACACATTAGGTATGAATTATTTTTTGCTGTTGTTTTTTAATAACCACTTCCAGAAACTTTCTGACAGCTTATGTTGCAATACAGTGTTGGTCATGCACTCTTTTTCCTAATTACATTGCAACCCAGCATGTAATGAGTGGCCCAGCTGCAAGCAGTGTGCTTAGAAAATAGCTTCTAAAAACCATTGTATCTTTACAGTGCTATTTTATTCTTTTTTTTTTTCCATACTCTATCCCAAAGTTACCTGTGCTCTTGGCTTGATGAAACCAGTGGTTAATTCACTTTTTTACCCAAATCTGCTCCATTTACTTTTGAGCCCTCAGTAAATTAACATCATGCCTTCTTTCAGGCCACTGTAACATGAAACAAGTAAAATGTGTGGGTAATGCAGTAGTGTTTGCTATGCATCAGGGGTAACTGCAGTGAACACCACATACCTGCTTTGCTAAGGTGTCAGCCTCAGTCTTTGATGACAGAATCTGTAGCTTAACCACATAAGTACACTGTGAAAAGGCTCAGACATACTAATAATACTGGTTTTATTCACAGCAGTGTTGTTTTGTGTTTGTTTATCATCAGAAGATGCCATAAAAATGGTAAGAAGAATGACTGTTTTCATTAAATGCTGACAAGTAAAGCCCCTGTGCCCATCTGGAAAAGCTTACTCAGTACTTAGCATGAAATAGAGAGAGACTTTATTGAAGGGGTTTCCAAAACACTGTAAAAGCTAGTGAGGCAGTGGGTTTTTTTCTCTGCAAATCCATTTTTCTTCTATTGCATATGGTTTGCATTCAGCTTTTGTTGGGCCCTGCAGAACATATTTCATGAGCTGATACTCTGTTTTTGTACCTGACTGTTTTCCACACTGCAAAACCACTTTGAACTCATTTTTCCTGTTGGCTTGTTATGAGGAGGCTCTTATTCCTTTTGCTTTGGCAGTGAGGGAAACTCAGAATCTCTCTGAGTGTAGTGCAGAAACAGGATGCTCAGTTCCCCCCCAGATGCCATCCATTATGGACACACTTCATCTCTTTAGAGAATGACAAGATCTGGGGAGTGGGCATATGTGGCAATACTGAGCATTTTCTTTAGGAGTCATCAGTTCCTCACTGCTGCCTTTTAGCATGCTGAGATTTGAAATTGGTTTTCACAGTCCATAAACATACTGTCTTTGTTTGAAGAAATACTTTTCAGTTTTTACATGCTTGTAAAGAATTTCATATCATAGATTTTGCAGCTTTACCACTTAGGCTGGAGGACATACTCTGCTCTGTTTTACATTATTGCAGATTCACTAAATTACTCACATTTGGCTTCCACAATAAGTGTATTTGCATCTGATCTGTACCACGTGTAACTGAGAGACGATTTGGCAATGTATGAGAGTTAAAATTGGAAGATCTTTCCTAGCAGCTTAAAAATAAATATCTGAGGATGGTGTCTAGACTTGTGTTGAGGTAAAGCACTTTTTTTTCCTAGTAGAAAAGCAAATCCATCATAAAGATCTTATTTCACCAAAAATCATCTGGCATTTTTGCTTCACGTTACATAACTTTTCTTGTTTCCTTGGATACCTTTTAGGTTTTAGAGTAATTTTTCTTTATTATAATTAACATCGTTGTACAATAGTGGTCTCCAGTTACCTTGTGGTTTCTGCAGTAAGTTTAATCTTTTATATGGAGTATTCACACTAAGAACTCTTAAATTTCTTAAATTTGGTCACCAAACCCAGCAGTGATTTTCAATATGTAACCTGTTAACTGTGACAATGAGTAACATGGAATCTGTTAGTCACTGAAGTGAGGAAAGAAAAAAATATATCTCATTTTCCTTCTCAACCCCGAGATACATGCAGTAAATCAACTAAAATCTGGGTAGGTTTTAGCCCTCACGTAATTGCAAACAGATAATCACAAATCCCTTCCCCAGAACAAATATTTTATATTTTAGAAATTGTCCTGAGGAAAAGCATGGCATAAACACCTGCTACTTTCCTGATGTCCAGTCACTGGGGAGAATGGTAAATAATAAAGATAATTTTATGACACAGATTGGTTTGGATCATTGGATGAGCTGAAACACATTTGTGCTGCTGCTATCATTAAAAATATATATGAGAGTGATTCTTTCTGGGCCCTTGACTTTATTCTGAATATAGTCTCCAAAGAGCATTTGGTGAAATGTTGATTCTACAATGACTGTGTCTGGAAGGTAAATGCAATCTTTTGATGTGGGAGTATCTCAGGTAGGTGTGATGAGATTGTGTTACTGCTCTGTTGGTTCCCTGTGCAGCTCTTACTGTGGAACCTATTTACTGTCACTGGGATTTTTAATATAAGCCTCATTCACATTATTAAATGTTATATATTCTGATCTTTAAAAAGTTTAAAGAAGTTTCTAAGGAATGGAAGTCTTTTGGTGCAGTGAAATGCTCTTGCCCTTGGAAGAAAAGCAAACATGAGGCTGTTCAGTGGGGTAGAGGAGCTTTCTCTGGGAATACTGTGTTCAGTTTTGGGCACCCCAATTCAGAAAAGACAGAGATTTACTGGAGAGAGTCCAGCACAGGGCCACCAAGATGATTAGGGGAATGGAGCATCTCCCTTATGAGGAGAGGCTGAGAGAGCTGGGGCTCCTTAGCCTGGAGAAGAGGAGACTGAGGGGGGAGCTCATCAATGTCTATCAATGTTAAGGGTGAGTGTAGGGAGGATGGAGCCAGACTTTTCTCAATGTCATCCAATGACAGGACAAGAGGCAACGGGAGTAAGTTGGAGCACAAGAGGTTTAGGGTCAACACAAGGAAAAACTTCTTCCCAATGAGGGTGCCAGAGCTCTGGAAGGGGCTGCCCAGGGTGGTTGTGGAGTCCCCATCTCTGGAGACATTCAAGATCCGCCTGGATCTGTTCCTGGGTGACTTAGTCTAGGTGATCCTGCTCTGGCAGGGGGGTTGGACTAGATGATCTTCTAGGTCCCTTCCAGTCCCTAACATTCTGTGATTCTGTGAACCTTGTGTGATTGTCAGACTGAGAGTGGTGGAAGAGCAAGGGGAAGCACTTGGCATGACACGTTGGATAGAGATGGAGCACAGCTCTGCAGGAAGCTTGAGTTAGCTATTTATTGTAAGGAGTGTCAAGAACATGGAAAAGGTCATTGTTTGTAGGGGTATTTTTATCTTTTTATGCCTAGAGTCTGGAAGAACACCATGTTTTTAGCCTTTGTAAATAAAAATATTGGTGCCAAAACTGACTTAATTGTTGATTTCATCTCCTAGCTGGAAGAACTTCCTAGATTCTGAATTCTGGAGAACAGCTTAGCTCAGAAAGGCTCAGGGCTTCTCTTGAACAGCAACCTTTTGGCTTTTACCAGATTTCTGGAAGCTTGTGGGAACTAGGGAACCAGGCTGGTGGCTGGTTAGAAAGGTGTTGGTTGTAAACTTATTACTAGTGAAGACTTTTTATAGGAAACAAGTACATTTTGTTGGAAAAAAAATCTAAACAGAGTTTGTCTGGAAGCCCCTGCAGTAGGTCCAGTGGGTTGTTTGGACATGAAGTGAAACTTCTGATCAAATCTGAAGAAAGTTGTCAGGCCCCACGTGACCACATTCCCCTGTGTGGTTTGCATTTGGACCTTGATCTCTCACTCTTAGGTACACCTGAGACCAAAACAAAAACAAGCTTTTTGGTCACCATCCTTACTTAGGTACGTGTTTTCAAGCAGAAATCCAAGTGTTCTCTCCACCAGCTCTCAAGAAAGGTCAGTGCTACAAGATGATCATGATTGCATCATAGCTGGAGAACAGGCATGTGGCATAAATTTATATGTGCCTAAAGATATTACTTCTAATCCTCTGCTTCAGCCATGTGATACCAACTACTGGGATAAGTCATTAATCAGAATATTAGTTGCATTTCTGTCATAAGGGCTTGTTAACTCCAACCATGTCCTGGGGAAAGTGCTGCTGAGGAACGGAAAGAAGGAAAAAAAGGCTATTGGGTTTCATTCTGTATCCATCCATATAAAATGCAGGCCTTAAAACTTCTGGCAATACGCCAGGATCTAATTGGCAATTGTAATTGTATGGTTAATATAAATAGTCTAGCTAACTGTTACATTTGGTTGCATTTCTACCCACCTCCCAGCCCCTGGAAAAAAAAAAAATAATTAAAAACTGATGTAGATAACTACCAGTTGACTAGTGTTGAAGATTAATTATAATCCCATTTACATATTAGAAGCAAAATAGATGAAACTACTGTTTAGGGCAGGGGTAATTTGGTATCAGAAGCAAACTACTGAAGAGGGAAATCCCTCTTCACCATGTATATGTGAAAATTGCCAGTTTTCCTTGTAGTGTGGTGAATTTTAGATTTATCTGCTTTGATGTTGAAAGCCAGTTACTACAGTTTTGGAAGGGAGCTATTTCAGTGCCTTCCCTGTGCTTTGAGTTTGAACCTTTGGAAGGGTTCTGTTTAAATAAATAAATGATGAAGTTTCTCTGTGCCCACTGAGGCTTATGAATAATCAAATGAACAGGAACACTTCATCAGGCTGGCATTTTATAGTATGTTCACTTTTCTACATTATCAACCTACTGAAAGAATTTTGATGTAGGAGGCCAAGACAGAGCTGTCCTGACTCCATTGGATTTTCAATTGATTTCTCTGTTACCTGTCTGTTGTTCTTAGGTTGGAGGTGAGATGGGTGTCAGCACAGTCTAGGGCTCATATGGCACTATTATGGTGGGAGGGGATTTCCCAGAATGGCTTTTCTGGTAGATGTTGGGTAGAGCAGCTTGTTAGGTAACTTGAGAGCATGGAGAGGGCAACTAGGAAATAAGAACAGCCACAGAACACAGACTGCTGGGGAGTTTCAAGGTGTTCACTGCACATCTCTTCTGTACCTGTGTGTATGTTGGAAAAAGGAGCCCTTTGTTGTCATTGTGAAGGTTGGCAAGGGAAGCACCAGGTGTCTGTAACACTGTCTGTGCCAGCACTAGGAGTGATTTTAATCCCTAGATCCCCAAAAATACAAAAAGAAAGTCAAGATCATATAATCACTTCAGTTTTTCTTTGGTGATTTTATTGCATAATGTTGTAGAGATGGGCTTCTGGGGTAGACAAGTTGTTTATTTTTTGGCTCTGGAAAACACTAACCAAACATCAGGGACTCCTGAGGATGCTTAAGGGATGTTTTACTCCATCAAGCAAAAGAATTAATGCATAAATAATGTATGACTTATTAGAAAACTTAAAGGGATCCAAGTCACAACACTGAGTTTTTAGATCATTGATTAATGTAGAATTGTCTTCAGTTATCCTCAAAATTCTCTTTCAGTTCAAACCTGGTGAAGCAAGTGTATTTCCAGCAGAGAAAGAAAATGGTCTGAGGTTTAATGTTTGCCTTTCCCCCTTAAACCAAAACCATTGAATCAGAATGGTTGAGGTTGGCAGGTTCTCTGGAGATCACATTCTCAAGCACAGCCACCTAGAGACAGTTACCAGGACTGGGTCCGGATGGGTTTTGGATATGTCCAGGGATCCAGACTCTGGAAGCTCTCTGGACAACATGTGCCAGTGCTTGGTCACCCTGAGAGGAGTTTTTCCTGGTACTCAGACAGAGCCTGCTGTGTTTCAGTTTATGCTCAGGTCCTGTCAGCTTGGCTCTGTCCTTTGCCTCCTCCCTTCAGGTATTTCTATATGTTACAGGAACCCCTTGAGCTTTCTTTTCTCCAGGCAGAACAGTCCCAGCTCTCTCAGCCTTTCCTTGTAGGAGAGATGTTTCAGCATCCTAATCTTGTCCTTCATTTGACTTTCTCAAGCTTCTTCATTTGACTTTCTCAAGCATGCCCATGAGCTGGGGAGCCCAGAACTGGACACAGTACAGCAGGAGTGGCCTCACCAGTGCTGAGCAGAGGGGCAGATCTCCTCCCTTGACTGCTGCTTCACTCCTAACACAGCCCCTTGGCTCTGTTTGCAGCAAGGGCACGCTGCTGGCACACCACACCACTGTCTCCTGGAGAGAAAAAGAAAATGAAGTGGCTCATTTGAAGCAAGAAAGACCTGAAGTACACGTATTGAGAATAGGTGTGCCGAGGGTGGAGGTTCTGTTGAAAGGATATCAAGGATATCCTTGTTTGACTGTAGGAATTCTTGAATATTCCCTGCCATACAGAACTGTCTGTTGTGTTCTAAAAGCACAAACAAGTGCAATAGCAATTGCAGCTCTTCAGCAGTATTTGTCTAAGTCATGCTGTTTGTCAGGGATGGATCAGCAAGGTCTGCAGAGAGTTCCTGTAGCAGGAACTCATCTGAGCTTGCCCTTCAACATATTTCCTGAGTTGTCTTTATTGGACCTCTGTGCCTGAAGGTATTTTGATCCATTTGCAGAGCATTATGTCATGCATAGGTAGTGGCTGAAAGTGGTAAGTGTGAGCAATATATAAACCCTTCTTCCTGCCACAGGAAAGATGCTGTCAATGGCTGCATGTTAATTGTTTTCCTTACCCTAATGCCAAAGTGTTTTGCTTTCTGCACAAAAGAGCTACTACCTGAAATCCCCCAGAATAATATGAAAGTTGAAGAGATTGGGGTGGAATGTTGGCAGAAGGGGAGAGGAAGGAGCTGTAATGTTTGACATAGACTGGACTGTTTCTGGTGGGAAGATCAGTTTGAAGAAGCCTCTACTTTGGCCATGGTTACAGTATTGTGTTATCTCCTTCAGTCTGTCCTGAGCAACAGTCCCACATCAGAAGAATATCTGGATTTGTGTCACACATTGTATTATTCATTAGCTACTTCATTAAAAAAACCCATTGTGAGTCTGCTGTCCCTGAATGGTTAGTCAGGTGGTTAAATCCTGTGCTTTATATATGTTAAATACTTATTCTCAGCTCAGAATTAGAACATTATAGCAGCTGTTAAAAATGGAGCTGTAGACAAGATTTCCTCGTGTTTTTGCATGTTTTTCCCATTTGCTTTTTAGTTCATTTAAACCTTGTTCCCATCAGGCTGGTAAGTTTCTGGAACTGGATTTGTGTTTGCTTTCTAGAAGTAATAATGCACTGAAACGAACTGTGCTGTGCACCTTGTGTTTCTGTCAGAACCAAAGACAGTATGTACCACGCTCTGACCTATGCCACCATCCTGGAAATGCAAGCAATGATGACGTTCGATCCCCAGGACATTCTGAATGCAGGAAACACCATGAAGGAAGCTCAAGCCACCTGTCAAAAGTGAGTGTGAACTGTTCATTCAGTAAATAGTCCCTTCCTGGGAAAGTTTTGAAAGGCATACTGGTTGAAAAGAGAGATTTCTTTTCATAGAAATGATAGAATTGAGGTTGGAAAGCAGATCGGGAGGTCAGCTAGTCCAGCCTCCTGCTCAAAGGAGGGTCAGTCAAGAGGTTGCACTACGTAGCAGGGTTTTCAGCAGTCTAGTGTTGCAAACTTCAAACTACTGCAATATCTAATTTTTCTTGTCAATTAGATTTTTGTCCTGTCTCTAGCTCCAATTCTGCAATGTCTGGAGCTTATTTACTTACCATTTACAGCCACTGTAGAATCTTCCCAGCTGCTGATGGATGTGCTGTAGCTGGCTGTCTTTTAGTCAGCTGTGATACACACACACACACACACACACACACACACACACACACACACACACACAAACACAAACACAGAGAAAATGAATAAAAAAGCCCCCTTATCCCTTTCCTTCATCAAGGCAGGTTTCCTCACATAAAGGGTGGAAGATGAATCCCAGCAGGATCCTGTTAACTAAGTTCTGTATGGAATATACTGTAGTTTGTAGTAGTAGTAAGATGACAGAGGACTGGTGAGCATTAGAGGTGTGTTGGTGACTGGGTGGCCAGCTGGAAGATGCTATTTTCTGTTGTGGATGATTCATGTTCAGAATGGTTAAACTGACTTTTCTGCAGATTTAGGAAGAAATCTACAGTAGCTGATTCTATCAACAACCTTGTGCATAGACAAAGCCTTGAACACTTTACTGAAGGTAACTTTACCTCTACATCCATAATGTTCTAATTTTTTTCTTTTTTTTTTTTTTTTTTCTGCAATTCTAATTGTGTAAATTGTTCACCCAAAGTGTTCTTGCAGATCGTGAGTTCACAGAAAAAATGCTGATTTGTCATTTCCACAATGGCTGGATCAGTGTTTTTGCAGTTGCTGTGTCACCACACCCACAATCCAAACTTTTTGATTGCTGCTGACTTATCATTTCCAAAAATTCCTGGGCAACGAAATAACTGGAAAGGTTCTAGATCCAGGAATTCCTAGAAGGCAGCAGAGACATTTCTGCAGAGTATTCTGTAGATATCATTCTGTATCATTTCTGTTTGGAGTTATTTCAGTAGTTTTGAACTGAAACACTATGGCAAATTTGGAAGAGATTTTTGTTTGAACTTGGTGATCTTATTGCTATATTAATGGGCTAAGTGCTTTGTCAATTACTTTTTGTCTAATCAATTTGTTTTCTTCTGCACTTTGTGTGACACTAGAGGAAATCCATGCAGAAATTTGCTATGCTGAATGTTTACTTCAGAGAGCAGCACTTACATTCCTCCAGGTATGGATTCCTATGTGGCCCTTTGTGAAGGGAAAAAAGTACACACCATACAGGTTTCTTTTCTTAACATTAATGAAATGGTAGAAGGCACTAGTCTGACCTAATAGAGTAAGACTCTTTCATCTGGTTTAAATCTGGACTATCTTCTGATGAGATAGTAGAATGTTTTGTTATCCCTCTTGATAATCTAAAAATACTTATCTTGATAGACACAGCACCAACGCCCCTGTGGTGCCTTTTGCAGCCCATTTTGGGTGTGTGAAAAGTTACTGCAGTAATCACCCATTTTTCAAATACTGGGTGTTGCGATATCAGATGATATAAAAAAAGAGTAGGTCCCTGGAGCTCTGCTAGGCTGAAATGCTTTTGCTCAGGCTGCTGTTTGCTTTCTCACTGTTCTCCAGCAGCTGCTGCAACCTGCAGAGCTGTTAGGCTCCACACATGATTTTTTGCTGAACAGTGCTGCCTAACTTGAAAAGAAGGGGAGCTCTCACTCATCTTTGAATTTTATCTCTGTATTAATGAAGCTTGATTGGTTTGATGGATCAACATTAGCAGTGCTTACTAAGGCTCCAGCTTGCCATTTGAATTATTTATTATAGCTGAAATTACTGGGTTTTTTTCCTCTGGTTTTGGCTACACTTGCTATAGGACACTGAGCCTCTTTATCTATGCAGAGGAGATCTTAAAAGTCACATTCACCAAGGGCTTCTGCTTCTTGGCTCAGACATGCTGATAGAAGTAAAATGCAGGTGGTGATTTTATAGTGTTTGGGAGTTGCCAGGTGGTCTCTGAGTTATGTTGCTTATGATAGTTTATGAAGCATGTAACCTTTTCAGTGATCTGCTGTGGCCCTCTGCTAGAAATCTTTGCTGCATAGCAAACCCAGTACTCAAAGTAGCTTCTTCTGGAGGTTTTTAGATGATAGTGACTTTATGGCAGGTGATGGACTTCGAAGTGGCCAAGGTATAGCTCCCTGTTCCCTTTGGGATAAGTCACCTCTAGCACTGGGGAAAGCTTGTGTGATACCTGAAGCTATGGAATTGAGGCTTTTCAGAATGTCCCCATTGTGTAAGAAATGAGTGTTCTAATGAAGTGTCTCCTAGTTTTAAACACTGTTTTTACAGATACCTGTTTTAAACATTTTTTTATAGATAACACAAGAGATTTCATAGTAAGAAAATAATTTTTTATCTTCTTCTGCATAAAGAATGTCTGTTTATTTGCTTCCTTTTCTATTCTGTGTTTAATTTTTCATAAACACATGAACTGGTTTTAAAAATAAAACTAAGGCATTTGATTCCAACATCTGTTGAAATGGATTAGTTTGGATGCTTAATGTCATAAAAATTAGTCTCAGGATCTTTCAAGGGCTGGACTATTCTCACATTGATTATCTCTGGTAGTGGTATCATCAGTATTCTGAATATTTCAAAACCTCCATTTCTCATCAAAGGAGATATAACAGAACCTCTCCAGATGGTCAGATGTGCTGTACACTCTGCCCTGCTCCCAAGTTGCTAATTAAAAACTGCCTTTTTTTTCTGAAGAAGAAAGAAAAACAGGATCACATTCTTCTGTGGTTATTTTGTTTGCATGGGAGTGTGATTCAGGTCTCTGGGGATCTATCATCAGGAATGATGTGTTCATTTATAGTGCATATATTTTCTGTCCTCAACTGTCACTCCTGATAATATTGCTCAAGGACTTTCTTTTAATGACTGTGAAGGAGACAGGTTAGTGGGGGTGTTCACAGGCTGCTCCTGCCCTTCAGCTCAGGCCATTAGGCTGTCTGTACTAGGTCATAGAAAGCAAAGTCTGGAAGAAGTTGAACTGTAACTCTGATTGGCTCTTCCTGACTTAGAGGAGGATGGAAAGCTCTTTGAGGCAGGTTCTGTCTCTCAATGAGCACAATTGGTTCCTGTTTCCTTAACAATAGCAGTACAACAACCAAATGTTGATCTTACGTGCATTTTTTTCTCTACAATGCTTCATACAGTCTCTCAAAATCCCATCATAGAAAAATCATCTGCTAAAACACATGTAGACTTCCTATCCCAAAGTAATAGCAGATAACAAACCAAACCAGAATGACAGATTGTGTAGGATGAGGCAAGAAACTGTCACCAGAAAGAGTTCTCTTTGGGATACAAAGGTTAAATTATGGTCCCCCAGACACACTTTGCTCTATGTTTTCAGTTAGTTATAGCTTGTAAGATGTTACCATGCTAGTATGGATCTCCTAGATAGATGAATATTCAGACCAGAAGGAGCATTATCCTGCTTAACTTCCCCCTGCTTCCTTTTTAGGATGTGAAACTTTATTCTGTAGACTATTGAAGACAGTTTCTGGTGCTGAGCCAGGAAACCTTCAGCTCTGAACTGTGCTGAAGGACAAATGAGAAAAAGCTGTTTTTTCAAAGAGCCACAAATGCATGTACCTTGGGTGCCATTAATTAGCTTAGTACCCATTAATGCAAATTCAGATGGTCCAAGGGTCACAAGGGCTAATCACAGAAGGCAGCAAAATAGAGTCTGTATGTCTGAAAAGACTAAAACTGTTTTAATACAGAAAGGAAATCCTAAATCCATAGATTGTTCCTCAGAGACTTACACTGTCTGACTCATCATGGTTAAGTTCAAGCCATTTGTTGATCTCAAGAAGACAAAAGCTCTTTTTAATGCCTGTAAATTCATGCTGCTGTTGTCTTTCCTTTCTATCAGGATGAGAATATGGTTAGCTTCATAAAAGGAGGCATCAAAGTCAGAAACAGTTACCAAACATACAGGTAAGCCAGAGTGATGATGTGATAAAAAATGTTGCTGGTAAATTGTCCAACTCACAGATCAATTTTATTGATTATGGGTCCTTTATTATGGGCCTCTTGTCTGTAGCCTTTCTCAGAACACACAAATTCCTTCTTTCTGCAACAAAAAACACTGCTATTATGATTGAATTGGATTGTAAAGATAGTGGACCTTAACCCTGTTAACTCTCAAGGTTTTCCTACTTCCAATACTAAGTCCTTGAGATTATATATAAAAAAAACTAATGTTCTAAATGAGGTAGTGCTCACAGTGTCTGCATAGCACAGTTTGGAGGTCTTGCAGTCATTAGGCATATCAAATAGCATCTGTACAGTTCCAACCACAGCTTTTGGAACATTCAAAACCAGTAGCTGAAGCACAAGTAATTCAATTTAAAAAAGCATGAAACTAAAACAAAATTAAGGGATGATAAACTGACAAGTTTGCAGTGGAAAGTACAAATGGCTTCAAACAAAGATTAAAGTTACAGGAAATAGGTTTATAGGGGCTAATTACCTGGTAGAACAGATGCAGTCTCTTCACATCACAAAGTCCCTGAATAGTCAATTCCTAGAGGGTTTTCCAAACATATGCCACTGAGTGAAATATTTGGTTAGCTGGACTTCTAATCTGGTTAAATATGGCAGTTGGTCTGCTCTAAAGAGAAGGTGCACACTATTGAAACTGATAAGCAGAGTTGCTTATCTGAACTCACAATATGCTCATTAATGTCTGTAAGCAAAAAACCATCTGCTTAAGCAGATTTTTTTCTCATCTAGGAAGTTCTGGAGAGCTACATTCAAGATGTGCAAAAAGTTTTGAAGTGCAGTAGTAAATTCTAAAAAATTCCATGAAAAAGTAGACCATGGGAAGATACTAAATTGTGCCTTCAGAAATTGAGATCAGCCCTAGTTTATGTAAACACAGAGTGTTATAAATCTAGCAGCTCTTAGGCATTCTTTAAAACAATGCTAATAACAACTTGCTTATTGCCAAGACATGTATTTTAAGGCAGAGAAAGTTTGTACCTGAGATTGGCAGTTAGGTTTGTTTGTCCTGTACCTTTGATGTGAGAGGAAAGAATTGCTTGCAGTGTTGGTGAGAACATGGTCAAACAGGTTATGGAGAATACAAGGAAATATGAAAATGAGACTATTTGCTTTAATTGATCAGTATTTTTTTTACAACATAGTCTCTGGCTGGGTTGTAAACAGGTATGTGAATTAATTATGTGCTTTCTATAAAAAGCCATCTCTCCTTGTGCTGTAATTAATCATTTTATTTACTGACAATGTCATGGAATCTTGTACATTTTCAGGGAGCTGGACAGTCTCATACAGTCTCCACATTACGTCAAAGGGGAAAACCATCTCCATTTTGAGGGAGGTGTAAAACTTGGAGTTGGAGCATTTAATCTGGTATGTACTGACAGTTCTTCTCTTGAGATGAAGTTACAGGAGGCAGCTGGTAGCTGAGAGGCAGAAAATCTTTTACTGCATAACTATCACATTTCTTTCTGCAGACATTGTCTATGTTTCCTGCACGGATTCTGAGACTACTGGAATTTGTTGGATTTTCTGGAAACAAGGTAAGGGTGAACTAACTATTATTGGTACAGTCCCCTCATTAAATGAACAAATGGAGACAGGAGTTTCTCTCTTCATCCTGACATGAGCTGTAACCCTCTGAAACACTCTGACTGCTATCACATGCTCACTGTTGGCACTGCTGCTTTTGTGCAACTCAGCTTTTCTTTATATTTTTGTCTGAACTATTACACTTCCTTGTAATCCTTGTTCAGTGGTGATACAGGTGTGAAGCATAATAAAGGCAGTGGTTAAAACAGTGATGTTGACATATATACATTGGAGTTAATGGTTTTTTGATGTATGTTTGTGCTTAGAAATCCATAGCCAAAAGCATATTCTTAGCCTTTGATATATTAGCTTACTTAATAGTTACTGTCATTATATTATTTGACTGCTCCTGACAGGTTTCTGCATGATATCCAGCTGGGGAGAAAAAAAAAAAAAATCATGTCATTTCTGGTTTGTTTTTTTTTCTCCTTATCTTTAATAGCAACAGATAACTTGAGTATAGCACCTAAATTCTTTTAGCCTAAATAAGTGCTTTTTTTGCCTAGAGAGTAACTGGTCTGACCTGTGTATTTTGTGCATGCAGTTTAAGGACAGAAGTTTAGTAATGAAGCACCAGTAAACTCCCATGAACCTGAGTTACTCTGCAGGGCAGATACAGAAAGTGCAGTTAGTTTTTTGTGGATTTTTTGTTTCAAAATAGGGTACTAAATTGATGGGAATATCTTGAGCTTGATACTTCGTACCTGCCTTTGTCTCATTCTGCCAGCAGAACATGAGATTCACTCAAAGTTGGGTTCCTGGATTAAGAAAACATGGTCCATGTAACCTTAACCATTGATTACATTTATCTCATAAGTGCTGGGTAAGGTAAAAGTTTGATGTCCTGCAGGCATAAGGAAAGCTGTATAAACAAGTTAAAACTTGGCTCTTTTGTAATGCTTTCTATTTACAAAACAAGTTTCAAGGAGAAAAACTTTCTTAATCAGAGCTGCAAGCTTAGGTGACAGGTGGATCAGTCATCAGTCACCATTTTATTTACAGGAAGGATCTTAGATCTGAAAATTATGTCTCATCCAAAACCAAGGAGCTTTTGGCAGAACTTGGAAATTTCCAGGAGCTGTTTCACAAGCAGTAGAGGCAAAAATCAAATAGTTCCACCTGTCAGTTATAAAAACAAAGAACATGGAAAGCAAAATATTATCCTAGAAATGTAAGGACAATTCATGTACCAGCATGGTTCTGAGAATACTTTGCTGAACACTTATTACTGCAGATGAAAATTGTCCCTCTAACTGATTTTTTGTTTAATTTTTCTTTTGGCCCTTGGATTTCTTGTATGGCTATGAGTGGGCTGTTATTTGTGTGGATGAGTCAGCTCCTGTTCCATTTTTTTAATAACTCAGTGAGGCATGACCTAGATTACCATAAATTTAAGCAAAAACCTGTTTTCTACACACCATAAAAAAAAGAGTATTTTAAACATATTGATCAAAGGTCATTGATGGTCATTTATTTTTAAATGTTACTATAAAAAAAAGTCCTTCTGCATTTCCATTTGTGAGTCAGCTGCCTAATTGCAATTGCATTTGCAGTCCTTTCCAGTGGTGGTTTTCCAAAGCTTGCAAGAGGAAACTGTCCCCTGCAGTGTAGGCAGTCTAGAAGGTGAAGGAACAATGACAGTGGAGGGGGAAAGTTTGTCACGTGCTGCACCCCATCCAAGAGAAAGGGGTTCTGAACATAGCTGTGTTTGATATTTTCCATTAAATGCTCAGGGTGAGCATTGTGCAAAAGAGTCTTGAGCTGGTTACCTGAGAGAGCTGCAGTGCCCTGAGGGACAGCTGGCTTTTGACCTGGACAGAAAATCCTGTTGTGATGTTTTCCACAATGCTGATCTTCTGGGAACCAGCAGATCTGGATCTGCCCCTGTGGGCTCCTCTTGTCTCAGACGTGTCATGTCTGGTGGCAAACGAGGACGTGCCCAGAGCTCCATCACCTCCTAAGCCATTTGTGGACAACATGATGAACTTAACAGCAGTCTGGACTCTCAAAATAGTAGGTGGGATAAGATAAGCAAGCGTAGGAGTAGCCTGAGGCCTCGTTTGTTCCCTTCACTCCAAAATGTACCAGTTGTGCCCCTGCTCACTATTCAGGCTCCTTTCACCCGTGTCATTAGCCAGATGGTGGGCTTAGTGGTATTGGCCTAGGCCCTGCATTTGGACATTGAGGTTCAGTACAGATTTGCCCAGTTTCTTTTTCTGGACAGAGAGATGCATTGCAGAGGACCAGGTAGGCTGTGCTGGGGAGACATGCTGTTCACACTGGGCAGTAGGTGGAGCATGTGTCCCATCTGGATGACTTGTGTTTAATGGTCACTTGTGATGTGAGATCAGCAAAGTCTTTGCACTATCTTCCATCTAAACACTGAACCATTCTTGCTAACTCCTCTGCCAGGTCTCAGGCTAATATTTGCTCTTGTTCTTTATAGACAAATACTGTGCTGCTAAACTGCAGAAAAGTTTGACATGAGCCCACCATATGTTATCTGTCAGGGGTCAGATGGCAGCATGATTTCGGAGGAAAGCAAGAAACCTTTCAGATAGAACAATTTTCTTTCAAATTATACTTTTTGATGTGGGAGGACATTTTTCTCAAAGCAACAGAGCTGAAGAATATTTTTGATGTGTCAGTTTGGAATAAATTGAATTCCAGTTTCCCACTAAGCATCTGAGTTGCATTTCAGTCTCTTCTGCAACATTTAAATGAAGGTTAAATCTAAAATTATTTCATGGATACATTCAACCCCCCTGTTTACCAGTTTGTTTAATTCTTTGTAAAAGCTGTTAGTAGTATCCATCCTTTCTGCTAAACCTGCAGTAATGTGAACAATGACCTTGCTTTGTTTAGTGTCGAGATCCCTAATGAAAAGAGAGTGATTTAAAAATACCATTCAAGAGTTTCCACTTCAGGAAAGTAGATGGATTTTATTTAGTGCCAGCTGAAACAAATATGAACCAGTCACAACGTTGCCTGACAATGGTTTTGAGCATTGTCCTTGTTTGTCCTGCATTCACTGTGGGAATCCCCAGTGCTTAGTGGGGAGTCCTGAATGACAGGGATCAAATCAAGGAGGTGCTGATGTAATCCAATGTATGGACAGTCTTGGGAATTAAGGGTTGCAGGATTTTAGGAGCAACTTGCACAGAAAGATGAGAGTTACCACACTGGATCACATTTGTCTGTAAGAAACATAATTTTCCTTTCTCTGCCTTATGCTTCAGTCCCTTCAGAATAACTTAGCTTTTCTGTGAAAACAAAACCTAAATGTGTTCATGTCATTTAAGTATTTTGGAGACATTATGAGCACTTATTGCCTTGACATCTGTTTTATATTGTAGCAATATGCCCTGTAATAAACTTTGTTTGTATGCTCATGCCTGGTGTTCTGGGATTGCTCATATCACCAGGACATAGGTGTGGGAGGTATTTATGGGTTATTTATGGTTAGAAGGTGTGTCCTAACAAATTAATATACTCAGTGACAGGCACCAGTGAGTGTACTTGTTTACAGTTTCTCCTTAGGCTCAAGTAGTAGCTGCTTGTGATTTGGTTCTGAGCTCCTCAGTTTGATCCCCAGTGAGGATTCCACGGGTATTGCCCAACTCATGGCACCTCATTTAGCTGATGAGGTTTGCTGCCTGATCTCCTGTGGAGGAGGAGTAGGCACTTGAAAAGATGATTCATAATGTCTGACCTGGGCTTCTGTGCTTGGATTACTCCTCCAAGGAACACCTCTGTCTGTGCCAGCCACAGAGGGAGCCTGGGGACACTGCCTGGCTGCGTGTGGTACCTAAAACATCTTTCCCAGTGACACCTTTAATCATCGTGTTTTCCCGGGGATCTAGTCATAACAGAAGCAATTTGCAAGAGGTTTTTTGAGGTGAAGCAGCTTTGTCCAAGCCTTTTTTACAAGCCAGCATTACAATGCTAATAACAGCTACTGCTAGATTGCTTCTTCTCAGACTGTGTCTGCTGATGACACTGCTACTTTGATATTAGAAGCTTTGGCTTTTCAAATGGCAGAGTGAAAAGTTAACACCTATACTGGACAAAACAGGATTGTGGACATAGCAGAGGTAACTTGTTTGGTGAGCTTCCCATACCTGTGTAACTGCTCAGTTTAGGAATTTAGGGAAAAGTGTGCCAGCTTTGCAGCCCTTTTCTGCTGAATGGACAATGCTCTTAACCCAGGGATGTTGCAGTTATTGCTTCCCAGGCTGCAACCCCAAAGGGGATGACTCTGAGTTGGGTTCTTGTCCATACTTTGTGTTTGGCTGTGTTTAAAATACTTTTTTGAGACTAGAATACATATTTCAGATCAACTTGACAAATTATTACGTTCTATAAGACAAAATATCTCTGTCATTCTCAGTGCTAATCACCAATGTGATCAGCATTTGGTTTATGGGTATTTTGATATTCTATGGAGGATATCAAACCCTGTAAGGCCTAGTACTGCTCTCAGTAAAGGCTCAGAAACAGCCAGCCTTAAGATTTTTTACTTGAAAAAAATGTCCTTTGGAAATGTACTTTGGAATTTTTTTTCTGGCAAAATTCATTCCACAGAATGTTTTGTTTTACTTGCAGTGCTATAGGGCTACTTTTTAAAAAATCCAAATATTTGTGGTTTTCATCTGGGCACTGAATATGTAATATTTTGTTACCTGTATCAATCAAACTTTTGTTTTCTGCGGAAAATTAAGTTGGCTTTATTTTGCAGCGTGCTTGGTTTTTATTTAGTCATTGTTCTTTGATAATGACTTCCCTGTCTTTTAATTTCTTCTGAAGTGACATGAAAGTCAGTATTTTCATTATTTTGTCCAGGCTAGGTGTTATGCTAACTGACCTGCAAACGTGTGTTAATGGTACCTTTCTCTCTAACAGTAATTAATAGAATAAATGAAGATTATTATTTTTAAAAAAACCCACAAACCCAAAAC
>VYZU01020297.1:0-22839 GCA_013401355.1 Ceyx cyanopectus | reverse complement strand
CCACAGAAGCTATTACCAAACAAATATTTATCTACAGGCTGAAAAATCTCAGTTTTAGTGGAAGGTAAGCAGCTTCATTTATATTAAACTTTTTTGATTGAAGAGACAAGTAAATACATATTTCTAATATAAAGAAATAAGGTGATTTATCTGGATTGCTATCAAAATAGGATATTAAAAATAAAGTCTAGCATCCCATCAGGAAATAGTTTTTTTTATTGTAGTTGATACAGTCAAAAATTCACTTGTCAGCTTCTCCTTCATAGCTAAGACTTCATGAAGAAGAGCTGAGAACCTGCTATTTTGCTAGAATCTTGCTCAGGACAGTCTGATATAATTTTGAAAAATTTTCTGTTGTCTTTAAAGGATCTTTCTGTAACCTGAGTATTTTATGGGATGCTATTTGCTGCTCAATCCTGTAGTGTTCCTACCTCTCATTCCAAGGCAAGGGAAATATTGTCTGTGGTTTTGGGGTTTTTTTGTTTGTTTGGGTTTTACTGTTGTTGTTTGGTTTTGTTTTTAAATTCCTTTCTTCTCTTGTTTGATTCTTTCCAATTTGAGCAGCAGGATGTATCTGTCTTGAAAATACTGTTTGCTTTTCTCTCCATAAGGAGAGAGGCCTCAGGCAACCAGTTGTGAGGCAGCATTTTGTGCTCCTTGGCTCAGTGTCTGCCAGGTGATAGTGTTTTTACAAAATGTTTCACCAGTCAGAGATTCAGCTCCTTGTAGCCTCAGTCCCTCAGTGGGACTTGACCCTCTGTTAGAAGTTTAGGATGCAACTCATTTCAAAAGCAGTATTTACTAGACTTCTACCCACCAGCTGAATAAGCTACTTGAAGCTGTAGTCTGTCAAGAATGTTAGTGGTATTTGTGGGAAATCAATTGAATTTTGTTACATTTCACATGAAAACCATTGTCTTAGATTCACACATTTGCTCCTGTTTGAAAACTCTTGGCTGTTTTGCTCCGGGCACTGTGTTTCCCAGAGTTCATGTTCAGAGCTTGCTCTGCCTACTCATCAGGTGCCTCACATTAACTATTGCAACAAAATCAGATACAATAAAGATTTTTCAAACTATAGGTAAGCAGTCTTCTGAATAAAGTATTGTTTATTGCCAGGTCTGCCCTGTGGGATGGTGTGGCATGTAATACTGTGAACAGAAAGTGTGTCTTTATCTAGTTTACTTTAATAATGTGTCATAAATGGGTAATGAGCAAATAAGGAATATGCTCCATAACAAATAACTCCACCTATAATTAATGCTTTTTATACCTGTTCTTGGAGACAGACTAGACTTTTGAATGTATAAAATTGCTAGAAGGGAAATCCTATAGAAGCTATTATCAGATTTCCTATTGATCTGTTGGGGTTAAAACTTTGTCCTCTAAAAGTATTTGAGTTGCTTTAATCTAGATAGTGTTATGCTCCATCATAATATTGTTATATGAGCCTTCTAGCCTTTGAAAAAAGTCGAGATACACAAGTGCTGCAATATGGTGAAATATCCATTGTGGCTTCATATTGTAGCTGTTCTGTACCTACCTGTGTCAGGCTTCACATCTGGTGGGTGTGATTTGTTCTTAAGAATCCAATACGATTTGTAGTTCACACCATTCCTCCTAATTTTATTTTAAGCAGGGAAAAAACATATTCTAAAAATATTATTTTTTTTAGAGGGCAAAAAGCTATGTTTTTTATCGTCTTTTATTTACAGTTGTCTTTGATTTTCACATCTCAAAGTACCGTATCAGCTTTTGATCTTCACACATTCTTAAAACAATCCAGTAATTAAGAGAACAAAGGGAAAAGGTAGGAAAGTAAAATTGTTTATGAAAGATAGTGAATCAAATCCTAAGGAGGGGTTTCTTATGGTCTGATTAAATTAGAATAATGTTTTGGCTCAAAATTACACTGTGATTCTGCTTTCCCCCATACTGACATAAAAGTTTGTCAAGTGGTGCTTATGTGCTTTTGATAATAATGAACAANAATAGAAATGCATGCACACAGCAAATGAATAAAACACCTACAATTTGGTTTTTATTTTGGTTTTTATGTCTGCTTATAAGGCTGTAACTAATTGGAAATAATACTGTGCCACAGAAGCTATTACCAAACAAATATTTATCTACAGGCTGAAAAATCTCAGTTTTAGTGGAAGGTAAGCAGCTTCATTTATATTAAACTTTTTTGATTGAAGAGACAAGTAAATACATATTTCTAATATAAAGAAATAAGGTGATTTATCTGGATTGCTATCAAAATAGGATATTAAAAATAAAGTCTAGCATCCCATCAGGAAATAGTTTTTTTTATTGTAGTTGATACAGTCAAAAATTCACTTGTCAGCTTCTCCTTCATAGCTAAGACTTCATGAAGAAGAGCTGAGAACCTGCTATTTTGCTAGAATCTTGCTCAGGACAGTCTGATATAATTTTGAAAAATTTTCTGTTGTCTTTAAAGGATCTTTCTGTAACCTGAGTATTTTATGGGATGCTATTTGCTGCTCAATCCTGTAGTGTTCCTACCTCTCATTCCAAGGCAAGGGAAATATTGTCTGTGGTTTTGGGGTTTTTTTGTTTGTTTGGGTTTTACTGTTGTTGTTTGGTTTTGTTTTTAAATTCCTTTCTTCTCTTGTTTGATTCTTTCCAATTTGAGCAGCAGGATGTATCTGTCTTGAAAATACTGTTTGCTTTTCTCTCCATAAGGAGAGAGGCCTCAGGCAACCAGTTGTGAGGCAGCATTTTGTGCTCCTTGGCTCAGTGTCTGCCAGGTGATAGTGTTTTTACAAAATGTTTCACCAGTCAGAGATTCAGCTCCTTGTAGCCTCAGTCCCTCAGTGGGACTTGACCCTCTGTTAGAAGTTTAGGATGCAACTCATTTCAAAAGCAGTATTTACTAGACTTCTACCCACCAGCTGAATAAGCTACTTGAAGCTGTAGTCTGTCAAGAATGTTAGTGGTATTTGTGGGAAATCAATTGAATTTTGTTACATTTCACATGAAAACCATTGTCTTAGATTCACACATTTGCTCCTGTTTGAAAACTCTTGGCTGTTTTGCTCCGGGCACTGTGTTTCCCAGAGTTCATGTTCAGAGCTTGCTCTGCCTACTCATCAGGTGCCTCACATTAACTATTGCAACAAAATCAGATACAATAAAGATTTTTCAAACTATAGGTAAGCAGTCTTCTGAATAAAGTATTGTTTATTGCCAGGTCTGCCCTGTGGGATGGTGTGGCATGTAATACTGTGAACAGAAAGTGTGTCTTTATCTAGTTTACTTTAATAATGTGTCATAAATGGGTAATGAGCAAATAAGGAATATGCTCCATAACAAATAACTCCACCTATAATTAATGCTTTTTATACCTGTTCTTGGAGACAGACTAGACTTTTGAATGTATAAAATTGCTAGAAGGGAAATCCTATAGAAGCTATTATCAGATTTCCTATTGATCTGTTGGGGTTAAAACTTTGTCCTCTAAAAGTATTTGAGTTGCTTTAATCTAGATAGTGTTATGCTCCATCATAATATTGTTATATGAGCCTTCTAGCCTTTGAAAAAAGTCGAGATACACAAGTGCTGCAATATGGTGAAATATCCATTGTGGCTTCATATTGTAGCTGTTCTGTACCTACCTGTGTCAGGCTTCACATCTGGTGGGTGTGATTTGTTCTTAAGAATCCAATACGATTTGTAGTTCACACCATTCCTCCTAATTTTATTTTAAGCAGGGAAAAAACATATTCTAAAAATATTATTTTTTTTAGAGGGCAAAAAGCTATGTTTTTTATCGTCTTTTATTTACAGTTGTCTTTGATTTTCACATCTCAAAGTACCGTATCAGCTTTTGATCTTCACACATTCTTAAAACAATCCAGTAATTAAGAGAACAAAGGGAAAAGGTAGGAAAGTAAAATTGTTTATGAAAGATAGTGAATCAAATCCTAAGGAGGGGTTTCTTATGGTCTGATTAAATTAGAATAATGTTTTGGCTCAAAATTACACTGTGATTCTGCTTTCCCCCATACTGACATAAAAGTTTGTCAAGTGGTGCTTATGTGCTTTTGATAATAATGAACAAAAGTTCTGAAGTCCTGGAGAGTTTCATTCCCATTAGAGCTGTTGAGTATGTTTAATACATCTCATTAATGTAGAGTTTCTTCAAGAAAATGTTTGTTGAATCCTAAGTGAAGGTGCCTTTGATGCTGAATGGCTGGTGCTTGTGATAACAACAGAGTAGTAACTTGTGCAAATGCGAGTCCAATCTTGTCTAGCTGCAGGTCATTGTTATGTGTGTGAGGCCAGCATACTTAGTGCAAGTCTCTGAGGAGATCTGTAGCTATATACGTTGGGACCCACTGGCTAGATAAGGAAATAATACATCTTCCTTGTGGCTTAGGGAGTTTATAATTATACTTTATTCAAAATGGAAACTCATCATTGGCACAGTGATGATCTGTTTGGATTTAACCTTTTAAGAAACAGAAAGTAATGCCAAAAGCAGTTTGTAAAAAGTTAACATTTATCTTCTTTCCGTGATACTGATATCAGATGTCATTCTACTAGAAAAAGCTGTGTTGCTGCCTTAATGTTCATGCTTAAATACCATTATTTGTATTACCTTTGTGTGAATAAAAGGACATGCTTTATTGCACAACTGCTGGAAAGCATGGACGGAGCTTTGGCAGATAAAAGTTTTCCTAAAACAGAAAGGCAACCTTGAATGTAAAAACAGCCTGAGGGTGGTTGTTGTGACTTTTGAATGGATAATCAGTTAGACATTCAATGGAGAAAGGTTAGAGGTGTCTGGAGGCATTTATTATGTTGATTGTGTCAGTAATATTTACACCTGTAGATTATTCAGCACTGTCTGTTCATTGTTTGGTTCATGGGCCATGCCTTTGATGGCTACTTAGGCATGTCTGGGGTTTATCCGAAGGCTGGAAGAAGAGTGTTCCTGAAAAGACAAATGGGCACAATCAAACTAGTAACAACTGGCCACAGACTTAAGGCTGCAGAGCCACATGGGAAATCAGATTGGTGTGAGCTGAGAATGGGCAGTGCCCTCAGCCACCTGGCACTGTCCTGCAGAAGCTGAGCCTGGTGGGGCAGAGCTGAGAGGTGGAGTTTCCATCTCTGAAACCCACCTGGATGTGACCCTGTGTGACCTGCTCTAGGTGAACCTGCTCTGGCAGGGGATTGAACTAGATGATCTCCAGAGGGTCTTCCAAGCACTAACATTCTATAAAACGGGGGCCCACCAATGATCCCACAAATAAGCCAAATCCAGGGGCCATCCAGGTGAAAATGGCCTAGGGGCAGACACAGGGATGGAGAGAGGGCTAAAAACTGGGCCCATCCAGTCAGTAGAGTCATTACAATTAATACTTCTTAGGAGCCTTATAGAGTCCTGACACTCTGAAGGTTGTTGCTATGATTTTAGACAAGAGGAATAGTTTAGTCTCAACTCGATGGTTTTGTGGGTTTTTCTCAAAAACAATTCTAGCTTTCTCTAGAAATACTGGATTATTTGTACCTTCGTGCTATAATAACACTGCTTGCATGTTTAGCTGTAATTCAGTTTTACCTAGTATTTTGTTGCACAGATATCCAAATGCAGACTGTATCTGCCACTTGCTCAGCTTCCAGAAGAAAAAGAAAAAATCTATGGCAAAGCTTTTTCTTGAGAAGTCCTTCCAAGTCAGTGATAAACTTGTTCATTTTCTTCTAATATTATTCTCTGCTAGAAAATATGGGAAGAGGTTGTAATAAACACATTACTTAATCTGTCTTTTTCTTCACTTGGACCCCTGATTTTGATTGTATAGCTGTTATCCTTGATTCTTCCCTGTTCTCATTCCCTCTCACATCACATACACCAGCTTCTCCTTTCTGTTATTCATCGTTAATTTTCTATTTTGCTAGTGCCTGAATATGCTCTTATGAAACACATCTCAGTTAAGTTGTGTTTTTGTTAAAATTGGCACTTCTAAAAGGTTAGGCCTCTGCCTTTTGGCTGTTACACTTGAACTCGGTTGTCAAAATGTTTTCTCTCGATTGATAGCTCTTTAGAGAAAGTGCTGCTTTTGCCTGAGTGCATTCTTGGTACATAATAATCATTAAAGATTAAACTACCTCTTGGCTGTCAAAATCACCATATGAAAGGTTTAAGAGGACAGAAAGGACAGCACAACTTGGTGTAAAGAAGGATAGGATACAGCAGCATAATATTGTCTTGTGCCATGAGAGCACTTGTCTCAATATCCAGGGCCAATGCCAGGGAAATGCTATGAAATGGGAAACTGAGGACTCTTAACCTCTAAACATTTAGGGCTTTCCTCATCCATAGGGACCAACCTAAAGGTTGAGTATGACCACAAACACTATCAAAAGAGATACCAGGTACCAACATAACACAACCACTATAAAGTTTTTTTCTTCCAAGTCAGTGCATTTTCTGAAGGAGTACAGGTGCAGGAGAAAATGTAGAAAGCTCTCATCCCATCATTCTGTTTGATGTTAAGGATGAATTTATAGTTCATTACCTACATATTTTTCTCCCAGTTATTTTCTTCTGCAGCTTATGCTGCTGAATGTATAAATGTATCTGTCATTCCTTTGTCTCAGTGACTTTCCTACACAGGGAAAGAGTACATTTACAAAAGTAAAGGGCCAGCTGGGGCTAGCAGAAGGCTTTGCACTGCCCTCTGAAGTAGCAGACCTTTCCACTGTGGCATGAACCTTGATTTAGATTCCTAAAAGTATAGCTTTGGAATTCCCTTGTATTATAGAAAGTGGCATAACTGAGATTAATGTGTGATGCAAGTTTCTCATCCTAAGTGCTTATCCTGTATCTGTACATATATATGTGAGTATCCTATTTGTAAAAAACAAAACAAACCAAAACTAACATAAATTAAGTCCTTCAACAACCTCCCCTCCCCCCAAAAGACACAGTAAAAGGGATGGACTGAAGGGCTGCAGAAATACCACTGAATAACTTGTAGAACTTTCAGCTTGTGCCTCTGTGGTAGGAGCTAATGAAAGAGCCTGGGAGTTCCTGGGAGTATTACTTAGACTAAGTTAGATGACATGGTAAGTGCAGAACTGCAATGTTCACTCTTTTACACCCTTACCCTTATAACTTTCTCTGTTCAATATGCTCATTTGTTTTTTCCTGGATGAGAGTATTAATATCCAAGACCAGGTGGTATTCTGAATTTCGTATCAAGGTTGATTTCATTTCACTGCATATTGTATCCAATAAATCTTCAGTAGCTTGGGAGTCAGTTCTCCCTTTGTATTAGATTTTAAAGTTGCCATTTGCTACTTTAACTCTATTAATATATTTTTTTTTTTGTCTTTTGTGTGTGTTCTTATCCTTTTCTTAATGAATTTTGGGACTACAGTTCTGAAACACGGCTTTGTCAGGGGAGTAAGTTCTATGGCCAATTCTGCCACGGTAGAATAATTTTATTCAACAGTATAACTAAAAATCTGAAAAGTCTACATAGTGACATTGTTTCATTTTCCAACTATAATCATATATACCCTATATATTTTATGTACTTGGCATGACTCCCGGTCTTTACATACTGAATTTTATTGCAGAGTACACAAAGTAAAAGGGTAGCAATGATTACTGGTGTTGCTTTAAGTTATTGGTGTTTTTGGTATCTGAGCAGCTCTATCTGGTGATGCAGAGATTCAGAATGTTTCTACAGTGCACCTTGGGAATCTTTCTGTTTTTTCATGGCATGGCATTTGTGAAGGAGTGCAAATGCAAGTTAGCAGTGCAGCAGTCATTGCAATAGCTGAAGCGATATTTGTGCAGTTCTGTATTGCTTTTGACATGCGTTCATTTTGATTTAAAACCTTTAGAATGAAGTTATGCATATTTGCCTCATTTCTCAACTTTCAGATATTTTGAAGTGCCTCACATTTTAGTGCCAATTGACTTTTAGTACAGAGATACTGACTCAGTGTTAGATAGTATTTTGTGTCTCTTAAAATGAATACATTTGGATACACAGTCTTTGAACCTTCAAAACTTGACATCACTGAAAACTAAAGACTTGTTACTCTTAAGCATAGCAAAGCCAGTACAAATATTTAGGCACAGATCCAGTGAATTTGCTTTGCAGTCAGTGGTCATGCCCCTTTATGCAGTTTGTCTTATTGATTGCCCATAACTGTACCAAGTTTGGTGGGGTTTTTTTTGTAACACAAAGAATTGTGTAATACTTTTGGTCATCAGTGAGAGTTGGATTCTGCCTCATTATCTGGGCTGATGTCCTCATCACCTTTCACATCCATACCAGACAGACTTTAGATAACACTATAAAAACAGAACACTGACATCAGTGAAAATGATTGAATTATTCATTGTTATGCAGGACAATAACTGTTACAATACTCTTTGTGCCTTTACTGTGTCTGAATGAAATGTCATCATCTAAGCTTCATAATAGATACCTTAAGAGGAGTGTGAACAGCAATTCTTCTCAGCAGATGAGCACTCATACACAAATAGCTCATAGATTTGGGGAGGAGGGAGTGTTTGTTGGTTTTTTGTTCAGGTGATTAGAAAGGCAAAACCATTTTGTACCCTTGCTACAAAGTTAACAAAGCATTCTATTGCCACCTGGCCATCTGTTAGGGTAAAATGGTGGGTTTTTTTATTGTGTTACTTTGGTTTGCTTTTTGTTTTGTTTTTTTTCTCCCCAAACTCATGATTTGCATTTCACATATTCTACAGAAGGGCCATTTTTCCCAGTGTATTCTAGTTGATAAATTTTGTGTGCTCTTAGCTAAATGCCTTCACTTACTGGCTTATGGAGGGTGACAGTTCTATTTTATACATTGTTTGAATTCTTAGATGCAGCTACCAGTTTTGCTCAAGGTTAGGTAAAGCAAACCTATGTAGTTATGTTTTCCAGGAATTGGATTATATTTGCTCACAGCCAAGATGCTTTGCCAATCCTTTCATGCTTCCACAGATGCACTGTCACCTTTCTCGTGCCCCTTCCCAACTGACATATGCTGCTGTAGCTGTCTCCATGCTGCTGCTGTTCTGTCAGTGGCCATAGCTTACACTCAGGAAGCCTTAATTGCTCTAGAATGGTTCTGCAGTTTATTCTTTATTTATGCTCATGATGTTACTAATTATTACCTTTCATTTATGTACAGCACATTTCATGTGTTTTGAGACAGAACAAATAGTACAACCTCTTGTTTAGAGAGATACACAGTATAGACATTTAGATACACAGAGTATAGCATCCTTGAAAATAGTTTATCAGGTCAAGGAAAATTGAGGATTAATACATCACTGCAAATCTATGTATCTTGTTGCTTTAGCTGTAGTTGTGATGATCAAAAACGTGCTTTAAATATATAGAAAGTGTAAGATCATCATTAAGATTTTACTGAAGATTATCCAAATTCTGTAATCAAAGCTAGTGTTTCCTCCTACTTACCCAAAGAGAGGAAATACTGCAAATGGGCTATGCAAGAAACTTTGCAGATTGAGCTGCTTTGTTTTTTGAGGATTATACAAAGTGAACATATGTGGAATATTGCTACCAGCTTGCATTCTTTGATAAATCCAGACAGGCAGAAGAATGCTGGTGGCAGAAATTCTAGGATACTGGTGTTAGGGTTAAAACAAAATCTGGAAATTCCTAACCCTTTTGAGCAAAAAACGCCAGTGAGATTAGAACATGAATTATTGGATGAATGCTTCACCTCTTAAATATCAAATGTATTTGGCAATAAATTAAAGGTTTCCATTCCCTGATTTCCACAGATCTTCTGTAGCATGTGCATGTAGCAAAGACACAAGCAGAGCAATGTCCATCCAGAATCAGAGCCAAAAAGTGGTCTTTTTGCATGAAGCCTCTGATTTGCACTGAGGCTTTTATGTGCCTGTAGACTGCTCCAGCCGTCTCGTAGCTTCCAGCAGCAGAGCAGTGCTGGGGTCAGGGGCTGTCAGTGCAGACCTTGCTATTCAGCAGCCAGGAGCTGGTGTCGTGACGCGGACTGTGGGTGCCAGTCTCAGACTCCACGGGCTTCCCTGTCACTCTGAGTGGCTCCAGAGCATCCCTGCTCAGCTGACACAGCAGCTGGGACTACTGCAAGTGATGTGGATTTCTTCAGAGAACCTTCTCACTAAGTTTTGCCAAAGGAAATGGGGACTGTGTGATACTCCTCTGGGAAATAGGGACTGTGATCTTCCTCTCATCTTTATCCTCCCAACATTTGTAATCCATCGGTCAATGTCGCTCTGACTGGACAAAGAAAAAAAGAAATTGCAAAAAATAATTTACTTCAACAAATGTCAGGAAAATAAGTCGATGGTTAGCGGACAGAGACCCACCCTCTTTCTCTCATTGAGGGAAGGACCAGAGCACCTACACGCGGTGGCATTTGTCAGTAACCAGTAAACTGCTTTGTGCATAGATGCAATAACCAGTCCCTAAACACAGCAGTACTGACAAACAGAACCCTAAGGAATCTGATATCCTATTCCATGAAGGAAGGTGAAGAGTCAGGGAACAAAACCCACAAATCAAAAGGAATCAAATCCTCATTAGTTCTGCTTTAATGTAATTTATGTGATACGCCTTATATTCTGTTTAAATAACTGGACCTTAATCATACGGGATATTGTGGCTCTTGGTAGAATAAATATTCCCAAAAGTAGTAAAACAAATCTTTCTTACAGACTTCTAAAGGTCTGTCTCACAATATACATGGCAATGCCTTAAGTGTTTATAGGATTTTGACTTGCAGTAAGTAGAAAGGACTTGGAACGTGATAGAATCTTTTGAGGAACTTGCCATTAGTATAAACAAAAAATCTTAACCTGTTTTAATGGAAATGCATGCTAAAAATTTAATATCATCATAATAGAGATGTTATAATCAGCTTTACTTCGTGAGTTGTTCTGTGCCTGCATTTCCTAACTATCCTACTATGGTAGCAATAGTCCTTTGCTGAAAGGCATTGTCAGCATCAAAGACATCGCAGATAGTTAACTTGCTTCTGTGATTTCCTTGCATACATCAAGGTTCTAGGACATCCTCTTCCTTATTCATCTGGGACATCCCTTATTTCTCTCAGAAATAAGATCAGAAGGAATCTGGATTTAAATCAAACTGCTGAGTAAACCAGTATAATAGATTTTGGAAACATTTAAATTGCTATGTAAATTCATGAGGTTCTGTTACCAAACACTGTACAGTGCTTGTCATTGATTCCACCTGTTCTTCTTAGTCATCTGATTTAACAGCTTTGTCTTTTCTATGAAACTTTTTTGACTATATAGTCTATTTGATTTTTCTTCCATAAAACATTATAATGATGATTCTGTACATTCATTTTATTTTCTAGCTAAAACATATTATAACCTGCACAAGAAAAAATGTAGAGGGATATCTCAAATAAAATATAAAGTTTGTAAGTAATATCTATTTGTAATATGAAGTATGTAAATATAAAATTGTGCCACATGCAACTTACACTGTCAGGAATAAGAACATGTGAGGAAATACCTGATTTTAACTTCTATAACCTTCCATGTCACTAGCAAAATACCACAGGAAGAGCCACAGCATTTAAATTTGTATTAGCAAATATTATATATGCTAAAAAGAAAAGAGTAACAACCTTCAGCCCAAAGTAGAGCTGAACATCAAAGCATAAGCATACTCTTGCATTTGTTATCTGATGGCTTAGTGTTGCTGACATCTGGAATATTTCTGTGTGTTTGTATAATGTGTTTCTCTTGCTCTCTCTGTTATTGATCATACATTCATTTTCCATGCAGTCAGATTTTCCTAAATGTTTGCAGCCTCAGTTTTATTCCCTCTTCATCTCTCACTGCAGCAATTTTACATTTGTTAAATTTTTCCTCAATAAACAGCAGAAAAGAGTCAAAAGTTCAAGAGCAGACTGAAGACAATCTCCAAATGGAGTTATTGCACTTGGAGAATGGAGCTGTGGTGGTTCATTTGGGTTTAAGGGAGACTCCAAGGGCACAATTCCTGTCTTCCTGTTGTGTTGTAATACTGCCCCGTTTCACTGATTCATTGAGGAATCCTTTTGTGACTTCTGGGGATGTAGATTGTCCTGCGTTTCCACTGGGTCAATGGTATGGGAGACATCTGTCTGGCACTGTTGTTTTCTTTACTAAAGAAGTGATCACACATCAGTCTCACAAATTTTATCCTTTGAAAAACAAGTGAGGATGTACATTGTATTAACCTGCTCCTTTAAATTAGTAGCATCATTAACCTGCATATCCTAATTGTCTGTGTCTTAGCATATGTACATATTATATATGTATTTGTATACTTACTGAGTATACAAAGTGCCCTTAGAACACTTGGAGTTCTGCTGATTTCTATTTATAGTTTATTTCATGGTAAGAAATGTTCTCTGTTATAATGGCAAGTATAATTTACTTTATATCTTGCAAGCGTGCAAAGTAACCTAGTTTAATAAAAATTTGCAAGGTTTTAGTTTGTTTCACTATGGTTAGCTCTAAGTTTCTCTGAAAGCTTGATAGATTTTGCTTACTCAGCTACTTACTTTTTTTGCCATCCCATTGCTGAAATCTCATGGGCCAGATAATCTACAAAAGCCCAGCAGCATAGCTACTGTGATAATGAACACTTAGATTCCCCAGTCAGGTTTTATTTTAAGTTACTGTGACACACTCTGCTCTTGAATAAATGTTTTTATTTAAAATGTGTAATTTGTACTGAAGCCTTTTATAACTGAATCATTGAATAATCACAAGACAAGGCCCTGAACTAGCAATAGAAAGGTCAAGAGAACGTGGTCAATAATGATGTGATCATGTTGCGACTTGAGGCCACAGGCTTTCTGCATTGCCACGCTGCATCAGGCTGCTCTGCGTGATGGTCACAATCCCAGCTGACACAGTGTGTGTGTGTGTGCTGGATCTGAGAAACCTATTCCCGTCATGGGAGACACGGGACACGGGGAGTCAGAACAAATGAGTTCAGTCTGACCATTGTTGGGTTGGAAGTGTGGGCTGCAGCAGCCTTAAGAACAGATCTGCATTGCAAAGAGTCTGATTGTTAAACGATTACAATCGTTTACTGCCATGGGCTATAAAAATTAAAAAGGTCTAAGTGCTTCTTTCAGACAGAGATGCAGAGACTAATTTTACATGAATGCATATCCTAACAAGATTAGCTGGCTTATTCAGGCGTATGAATTGCACTTCTGTTCTTCGTGTTAAACAAGCTTGTATCATCAGAGCTACTTGGAGCTTATCATGGTTTCTCTCAGGCCTGTACTTTCACTCCATGTTTTCCTCTGTGTCACTATTCTAACGCCAGATCTGAGGTTTTGTCTGTTTCCATGTTGACCTTTGCTATTTATCCTCAGTTTGAATCTCCATTTTCTGTATTTCTGTTTATTTTTAACACATTGCTCTCCTAACAGCTCTGAGTATAATGTCGAATGATCTCATATTTCAGTAACACTGTGCTGATGGAAGAAGGAAAATGATCATTTTTAACAGCATTTTCTTTGTTGCCAGCTATGCTGTATTTCTACAACCTCAATAGTGTGCTATTAGGATAGCCCCTGTTTCTACAGCAATTATGAGAGTGACAAAGAATTATCTCCCTGTCATGGAATTAAAGATTGATTTTTATATTTTGGCTGATCTATAGATGGTGAAACATTAAAAATGACTAGATTACTGCAAATATAAAAAAATCAATTTTTCTGAAATTTCTTCAGTTTCTAAGATGGAATACAATGTGCTGCTTTATGTTTTATGAAGCAATCTGACTGAAAAACTGTTAAAAGCACTAATACCTCTGTCATTTTAGAGGGATTAAAAAAAATCTATAATATGCATCAATATAATTTTAAGGGAGCCAAACAGAATTTTGTTTTGGACACATTTTGTTTTATTTTTCTTAATTTTAACCTTTTTGGTTTATACCTCATCTTAAATTTCAGGGCTAGATTCAAGGCTAGATTAATGCATCACCTCACAGGAGTTGGAATGTTTGTATTTTGAATCTCTCTTGAAAATGGCCATTCAGTTAACTTGATTTTTTAGAAACAATTCTAGGTTAGTTAGTATATGGGTAACTAGTGTTTTTTAACTTTTTTTTTTTTTCCATTTTGTGTTCTTACCAGCTTGCACATACTTAAAGTAATAGCAATAGCAGTCATGAATTTGAAACTTATTGCCTAGAACCTAAGCAAGGCGTCACTGAGATCATTGCTTTACGTAGGGCATGCCAGTTCCCAATCCTCTTACATGACCCTGTATGTATGAATGCCCACATATTCATTTTTCTTACTGATATAAACTTGTCTGGGTGCTAAACTATGCTGATTTCTTATTTCATTTCCCTTTTTTTTTTTTTTTTTTCAAAAAATGACAGGTAATTTGCTTACAGCAATTACAATTTCATGAACTTCAATAACAAGGGGAGGAATAATAAATCTTATTAACTCCAATTTTTATTAAAAAGTTCATATGGAGGAAGGTTTCTATGTTGCATGTTCTTATTACAGAAATAACTTCATAACTGTTATCAATAATATTTATACTTCATAATATGATAGTAATTTTGACTTAGTTTCATGCGCATTAAATTGCATTCCTTTGACTGTAATTTGTAATCTTCAGTACCTTGGAAATCTCCTGTTCTATTATCATGGTTTTATTATTAGTTGACTCAATTACTTATTTGTCATTTGACCAGACTGTGAAAGTTTAATCTTAGATCTTATGCCTTAAAGAAACCTAAAGGAAAAAGCAAGCTGGCTAGATAAGAGAAATTATAGAGAAAAATAAGTAAGTTAACAAAATTATACATTAGTATTGTAAATATTATAAAAGATAGCAAGAAAAACAAGGTTCACAGTAACTTCTAACAGTCAAACACTTCTCAGTGTTTGAAGCCTGAAAAGGACCAATTAGTGAAGTCAGACATACATTCCTAGTTTATGTGAACATGATTTAATATTACATTGGACATCTTTCTCAGGACCTAGAAAGAAAACACTGAATGTTCAGCAACTTTCATGAAGTTAATTCTCAACTAGGAACCTCTCCAGTGTAACCCTCCCTATCACTTTGATCTTTGCCAGTTAAGAAGTAGACAGGTTTATTAGTTTTATGGGGAAGTCTTCTGTGGTTCTTGTCATGTTCCCCTGCTCATGCACCATTAAAGGAAGCAAATTGTGAGTAGTTTTGAGATAGCAGCTGCCTGGTAGCCTGTCTGGGAACAGCTTTAGAAACTGGTGTGTGCAGCATCCCATCTCCTCCCAGCTGCTCCAGGGGGTCTGAGACTGTGACAGTACAGAGTGCAGTCAACACCAGCATCCCAGAGTGGGGCGCAGTGTTGCCCTCGCTCCTATCAAGTGAGCTTTATGTATTAAGAAAAAGTTGCTTCATTCTGCAGTTTTATGAGTCTTCCCAAGGGTCTTCAGAAGAACCAAACCTGAAATCCAGATAAACCAGATTTTGAGGTAAGGTGCTGTCTCTGCAACAGATAGCAGGTGACATCAAGTTTACACCTTTGTGGGTCTACTGATTTAAGACTGAATTGTTTTCATGAAGTTGCAGTGTGCCATAAACATGTCTTGCAGTATTAAACACGTGCAAATCTTTTGGCAGGCTTTAGCAAATGCCTTATTAAAGCATTTGGAAAAAAAAAAAAAAAGAAAAAGGGCATTTTACTGCCTTATGTTGCCTGTCGTGACACATTTAGATAGCCTTCTAAAAGTCAGAGTTTTAACAAACAAATATGTTAAAAGGGTGTATAGAAATATGTAGAATTTTTATGCAAGAGGTATCATGAAGAGGGGCTGTTAAGGGGAGTGGTATCCAACTATGTGGAAATAATTTTTGTTTAGCAGGACAACAGCATTTGCTAATTAACTGCTGTGAATTCCCTTTATGCTCAATTGTCTATCTGCTTGCTTGGAAACAGAAAGGCAACCACATTGGAAGTTCTGAAAAGCCAGCTGGCTGCTTTTCAATTGTACAGCCTTTGAAATTGATTTGAAACTCCTTTGTGCAGTAAAACAAATGTAAATTGTTGACGTACTGATGACACTGCACATACTGCATTTCTATAAAAGAGCAAAATCAATTATTTTTCCTTCCACAAAATGAACCACCAAGATGTGAACCTAAGCAGGATCTTTTCTGAGTGGTAACATTAGATTAGTCAGTGTTTTTTCCAGAGGTGACATTTATTATTCACATTTTCTGTGAGCTGATGCATCTTGTTTCTCGTACATTAAATTATTTCCACAATTTAGTGATAGATTTCTGGTTAATTAATGTAGAACACAGTTATCATGAAGTATATGACTTGTATTGAGATGCTTGACTGGATGAAGAACTGTCTCAATTTTAGAAGCTTGAATGCTTACGTGTGCAGAGTCAGGTGGCTCACACTAGGAAGGGGAATGATGTGATTAAGAACTGTTCTCTGTGGCCAGCTAAGACTAGTCTGTCTTACTATTGCGTGGAAGAAAGGTTGTCAGCATCAGATAGGCAGTAGCGCATTAAACAGCTGGACTTTTGTTGTTGTTGGTATTCTCATCTATACCATTTTTCTAGTTCTGACATTCCAAGTTATTAGTTAAATGAGTGTGAAATCTTTCTTTGTTCAAAATGTTATAGCTCTGTCTTTCCTTCTCAGGTCTGGTGCCAGGTGGTTTCGGCACGCCAAGGTAGATGGGGTAATTGTAGTCTACTGTACCTAGTGCTGCTGCCTTGTGGTGTTGGTTAAGGATAGCTACCAAAATATTTACCTAAATGCTGGCTAACTGTTGCAGCTCACTTAATTCCCATAAAGCTGACTTACCGTGCTGTGAAAAACTTAGTTATTAACTTCAAAGCTAACTGCTTTGTTTTTGGTGTGGGGTTGGTTTTTTTTCTTTTTTTTTTTTTTTTTTTTTTGTCTCTGTTTAGGCTTGTAAGAAAGGATAAAGCCTCAGAAAAGCAAGCCATCTTGCTTTAAAAAAATACAAACAAGAAACTAATGAGCTAGTACAAATGTATTAAATGGACTATTTGGCACAGACCTGGTATGTTTTTGATAAGAAAGGCTCATTTTAAATCGTGATCTCCAAAGATAAACATTGGGAAGATTCAGAAAGCTGAAGAATTTTTTTAGAAATTGACTTTAAACATCTTTAACAGGTATCTCCATCTGAGCTAACAGTCTGCCATATGGCAGAATTCCTGCTGCTTTCTGTACCTGTTCAGAGGCTTGTGAAGCTTGAGAATACCTACTGCCAAATGAGGGGTGAGGGTATGTGAGGCAGTCATCAGTACATTTGGTATCAGACTATGCCCCAGCGGTGGTAAGCTTGACTCTCTCTCTAAGGAAACCTCCATCTCTAGCCCAGCACAGTCATAATCTTTTTTTTTCTCTTTTTTTTTTTTTTTTTAAAGAGGAGGGCAGCAAGAGGCTATTTTGAAGGTTTGATGTTGATCTCCTTATCCTTAGAGTGACAAAATGTGGTTCTTCTTATCCTGATCAGATTTGGTATTGAGTTAATGCAGAAGATGATTATTTATGTTGACTGTCACTTGTAAGAACAGTGGAGATCTTCACCTCACTGGACTAGATCTTATTGTTAATCACGTAGTTCAGAAAGTTTTTCCTTTCAAGTATGTTTAAGGTCAGCTTGGAAAGGAAGAAAGAAAGGTTGGGAGAAAGTAGAAGTTTGTTTAGCATAAGCCTCCTGCTATTTATTTACATACCATATGCTTCCTCATGCACATTTGCACCAGATGATTTTATTTGGATAGACAACTGAAACATCAAAAAAGTAACAACAGTTTTTGCACAGTGTGAGGCTTCTGTTACAGCAGTTGCCATCCACTGCTAAGTTCTCAGCTGAGCAGTTTTGAATGCAATACAAAGAGAGAAAGCTGGCATTTAGTTTCATTGTCACAATATTGAAAACCACCACTATTCATAACCATGGTCATTTTCCTTCCTTTAAAACAGTTCCACAGCTTCCAATATCACATTTTAGCTTAGTGGCCTGAAAAATACACTTGTGCAAATACTCTGTCTGCTGACTGTCAGTAATAATTTCTGAACCCAGTTGCCAAGTGCAACTAGATTACTTAGATACAATGTCCAAAAGTCCTTAGCTTATCTGAGTCTTGTGAAAACTGACAAACTGTTTAGGGGAAGGAAGCCCAGATTTGTGATTGCAAAGCTAAAAGAGCTGAGCCTTGAGCTGTTCTGTACCCTTACAAGCCCTACAATTAGGTGATGTGTGTTACCCAAATCAACAGCAGGCACAGAACACACACACACTGGCTGCAGTACGTGCCCTTTGCCCATCAAAGCAGTAGGGAATGCGATAGAGGAGGAGTAGCTGTTACATGTGAGGTATTGGGAGTATAAAATGGAGCCAGGTTTATGTGAGGGGCCTTATAAGGTGGGCATGTATTGATTCTAGAAGGGCTGTGGATTTGAGGGAGACAGAAGGGTGATGAAGCTGTAGGGGTTATGGAAGAATTGGGGAAAAAAAGAATAAAAATCTATTGAGTGTATCTTTCCTCACTTCTGCTTCCACTTCTGTTTCTCTGGCACCTTTGAGCAAAGGTATTTGAGTCTAAAACCTCTGTGTTGTACCCAAAAGCATTCAGATTTATATTGCAACTATGGAAATGGATAATTGCATATTTTCCAAGTGTGCTTTCTACTTATTTGAAAATACTTGAAAGTAATGTGCATTTGAGCATAATAATATGTTTATTAGCAAGGACGTATTTAAAAATCTTTGTGAGGGAAGGAAAAGAACTTTAGTCTACTTTTTGGGGGGGTGGTTGGTTTTTTTTTAATGAAGGAGTACAAGCTAGAGGTATGGAATGAAGTGAAAGGGTCAGAAGGGAGGCTTTCTACAGTAGCTTAATGAAACCATTAAAAGATTATGCTAAGATCTAATTGGATACATGATTAATTTCATTTTCCTGAAGTGGGGTTCAGGTCTCCAAACAATACCAAAGCAAAGCTTTAGTTACCCAATAAACCTACAGAAAGAAATACTGCTTTGCAAATGTTTGCCACTCCCAAGTTTCAGTGCTGCTTGTCACCTGAAAATTAACAGCTTGCACAAAAATAGTTGCTAAATCAGCGTCTCTGGGACTTCCTAAACTTCACATTTAATGAACAACCTGATTTTTTAATGAATTTTTTTTTTTTATATTTATATTAATGTGTTTTTTCTTGCATCATGTAGAAAGACTGACTAGTACAAAAGGGAATTACCTGTACTGTGATCCAAGTGCCTTAAATACAGTTTCATAAATGAGGACTGTTTTTTCTGCATGGCTCTGTGAATAAAACTTGGACCTGCTGTACTGGAATTTGAGGCTGTAATCCTAGCATTGCCAGGAGTAAACACTGTGCAACCAAAACTTTCTATGTTGTAAGGTAAGACAAATGAGTTCTCTTCAGTATGAAGGGCCCTATGAGTAATCAATACCATTTAGTGGTGGTGCTGAGAGGAGAACTCCTGTCCTCCCACTGGAGGAATTCCATCTCCCAAGTCACAGGGATGACAGTAATAGCTGCTGTTATTGTTTCCAGAGATTATGTTCTGTGTCTCTGGTGAAAAAAATATTTAGGAGAGACTTGGAGCATTGTCAGGATTCAGTTCAACAAAATATTGACAAATACATTTTAGACTCATCATTCCTGCAGCAAAGCAAAAAAATAAATCCTTGTGTCTCACTGAAAGTTGTGTTCTGAAGACTAACCAGTGGCAACTGTATCGCCTTAGGGAGCACCATCCAATTAAAATAAAGACTGTTTGGAATAATTAAGATAATTATGGCTACATCAATTAGATGATTGTTTAGGTTGAACTCTCTAAATGCCTGTAATTGTTTAGTTTTGCAGGAAGCTAGAGTGCTTTTGAGAAATTTCCATCTATGTTGTAAAATCAGCATGCCAAGAATTGCATGGTATTTTGGTTCCATGGTGGGAATCATATCAAGGCGTTTCTTCATATTTCTTTGAGAATATTTAACTTTTTTCTTTTAGCAAGAACTACCAGGGATTTGCTTTCCTGGTTTAGGATTGCTGGTTTAATGAGACTGTATCAAAGGCTGAGTAATATTGATTACATTAATATTATTCTCAAGCTGAAATGTATTTTCATCTTGAAAGGTAGAATCAGCTGAGGTTCCTACATATACTTTGGACTTCAGGAAATTTCCAACCACAGGTAGTCTGCCTTCCCATAGTGCACACTCCTCCCTCGCGTGGACGTTCCTGTTTCCAAAGGGCCACTCGCGCACAGCTCAGGGCGTTTGTCACATTTATAGTGCGCACATGAAACACTTTCTTGTTTGGTTTCCTCCAGAAAGAGTTCAGTGCATCAAAACCTTCTTTGTGATCCTAGCCCAAGACAGAAAGAGGGGATGTTGAGCTTCAAAACCCACACTACTGCATTTGACCAAAACACTATATGTTCCCCTCTCTGCCTTGTTGACTCCTTTCTGCTCCTCTCCTGTAGAAAGTTCTGCAGTGCTTCCATCCAAGACACTTAGTCACAATTGGACCTACAGTAAAAAAAAAAAATCTTGATATATGTGCCTCTTTACAGTTATAAATTATTTGGGATATAAATTGTATTTCTGTTTTGTAGCTTTCACTGCTGTAACATTTAATTAAATAGGAATAATAAAGATCAATCCCTACCGAGTTCTTTGTAGTGAAAATATGTTTCTTTTTTTTATTCTGCAGTGTCTTTTTGTATTAGAAATCATGTAACTGTGGAAAAAAAAGTTATAGATAGGTGCCAACAAAATTCTTTTTAATCTTTGCATTTAGCTAGAAGCACAAAAAGAAGTGTTTATTTAAAATCTGTTTTATAAAAGGTTTGAGTGTGTGCCTAATAAAATTCTATCTGGACTGCTATCCTATATGCTTAGTTTCAGATTGCAACGAATTTTGTCCTGAAGTTATAAACCCTCTGAAATAGAGACATAAAAGAATATCTAACAGACCATTAACTACAGGGGTAGTCTCAAGCGCAGCTTTAATGTCAGGCAGATCACCCCTTTTAGAAAGTTTCAGTACACAGTGATGTGAATTTTAAGTGTGGTAGTCAAATATTTCTAACACATAAATGGTTTGATTTAAAGAAAATTTTTGTTGTTCTCTCCTCCCCCTTTGAGTGAAATACCCAAAATGCAAGAAATGGACCTTGAAAATTATAGGATGTAAAAGCTGAAAACTGAAATAAGGACATTATCATGAAGCTACAGTTAAGTAGTCTTAAGTCTAAACAAAATGTTACATTATGGAGAAACCTCAGAAAAAATTAAAGTTAACTTATTTTTGACCTTGCCATAAAAGAATGCTATATTTATTTAGGACCCAGCGTCTTCTCCCTCTCTGATTTCCTCTTGTCTGGATGGAGCACTCAGAAGTAAGAACCAAGAACGCACAATACTAACTGCAGCTTTCAAATGAACCTCAAATCACCTGTCATCTCTGTCAAACTCCATTTTCCACTGAACTAAGTGAAGGAAAAAAAAAAGTGGTCACTGTAAAAATGCCTTTAATATGGCAGTTTCAAGTATCATTAAGCTCTGTTCCATCTGCTTAAAAAGAATGTGGCCATCTAATTGCAAAGAATGTTGTAACAGACTAAGCAGCCAAGCGTGTTGATTTATCATATGGAGTCTGAAAAAAAAATCAACTCTGTTGATGTTCTGCTGCTGCTTCCTAAATTCTTAATTCACTCAGCAAGATTGTAACTTAATCATTTAGTGTTTAATCCATATAAGGAAGATTAAACAATTGAAAATCAGGGGTTTTAATGGTCTGGTGTATAGTTCATTTTCTCTTGACTCAACATTTTTTTATGAACTTTTAAATCATAAGACTCAAAGCATGTCACTGCAGTAGGTATCACTGTTTTATAGATGAAAACAGAGGTGTGACAGTAATAAACTGTAAACAAAATGGTATATACAGCAAGCAAGTTTAAAGATCTTTGTGCTACCTACTGAACCTTGTTCTTTCCTTGAATGGTCTCTCTACTACACATTTTTACCTGCTGCTATGATTCTTGCTCTTCTACTCTTCTATTCTTCAATTCTTTTTCACTGTAAACTATCTCTATTTGTTCAAATTGATGGGTCCTGAACCCTTTTGAAAACCCTGTGTTCAGAATTTTAAGTTTGCCATTACCATCTTAAACTTCTTCAAGACCTTTTCTTTAAGTATTTAGTCAGCTGCCTCTACTGTACATTCAGTTTATTTGTCTATCTGCTACTCTATTATTACCTCCTCCCCCCCTTAATTTTCCAAGGAATAAGGGAGGCTTAATGGAAAGAGGGGAAAGGAGAGAAAAAACCAGAAGAAATTAAGTGGATGTTCAGGAAACTTGAGATGAAGCATTCTTAATAAATATCCCTTAAGAAATCCTTTTTCACAAAGACATCAAATGAACCATCCCATTTTTTCCTGCATCCAGATCAGCATTTAAAACAGATGTAAGTAAAAGCATCACTTTCCCCAAGCAGTATGAAATACATTGTCAACATATTCAGGTGTGCTGGCTGGAAATGTTCATAAGTTAATAAAATCAAACTGATTTACTTCAAAGGTGACATGTTTAGCCCTTCTTGGCAAGGTTAGTAAGTCACATTTGAGTGTTTTAGCTTCAACTACTCTGAGTAAAAAGACAAAAAGTTGAATTATAACATTCAGGAAACAGAGCTCCTTTTATATACATAATAATCAAAGGAAAACTGAAGTAGTTTGTTGGTTT